>VCRD01002110.1:0-41829 GCA_006783055.1 Trinorchestia longiramus
GTATAGATTTTACGACTCAACAATTATCACAAGTTTTTTCGATAATCTACTGGAAATGTCCATGTCAGTACTATGTAAGGCAAGCGAACTCGAGGGGTAATGTGTACTTTTCGAGTCTGTCATTGGTCTACTAATGAAGAGTTTTCACGTAAAAGTTTCCTGATTACTATCTTGTGTCACATTACTTGTTATTCTTTATTTCTTTCATTTCTTACTCATTTTACGACGCTTTTCATCAGATCATGGTTTATGTTTAGTAATAAGTAACAAAACGCTACTAATATTGAATACATTTTTCCTGGCAGGTTTATGACAATACTTAGGCCAGCATTTAGCAAAGTCTATATTTTCTGAATTTTGAACACCACAGTCTGTGTTGGGCTTACTTTTGAGTGGAAAAAAATACTTTTTAATGTAAGTACAGAATAGGTTAACGATTGCAGTTTTTATTTTATTTACTGATTTGACCACAAAATTACCAAAATCAACCCTTTAAAGTCTTGTTTATGAATGCTCAATACCAGAACGCACAATTGTTTACGCTAGTCTAGTGTCTCTTATATTAAGCATTGGACTATGACTTCACTGTGATAAATTAACTGTTTTGTGCCTTTGTAACACTAGTAAAAGAAAAAAAGGTAGTTAATGAATTTTAAGCAGCATCAAAAAATTTTGTTCATAGTATTATTTATGGTTCAATGAATTCGATAATCTTTATTCATGACTGAACGGTGTTACTCTACTATTGAGCGATGTGTAAATTCTGTTAAACTCGTTTGTCCTTTTAACGCTGATATATTCACTGAGCTTTTTTCTCAAGCCAAAGCCACACCTTCTTTAAGAGTTGTTTTCATCTGCATGCCAATGAACTAACTTCATTAATCACAGCGATGGCATTCTGGTATTTAGAGCAGAAAATACCATGACTGATGGAGCTCGCGAGGCTGCATGCCAGAGAATATTCTTGGAAATTACTCTTTTTCACAAGTGCTGAAAATTTTCCTGAAGTTTGGAGGCTGCCTGCTACTGGGAGAGGTAAGTCAAGTCTTCCCTCATTAGCATATCACCGCAAGTTGCTGGCCTTTAGAGCTATTTGCTGTTGGTCTCAACGAGTGCAATAGTACTGTGTCTAGATATCAAGCTCCGGTCAGAAATTTAATTGTTAGTTACCTAAACTGCCTTCAAAGAATATTTTTCTAACAAACTTTTTCATTCCGTCTCCGGCGTTCAGTTGTGTACAGATTTTGTAGAATCTTAGAGTTCCCTGGGCTGCATTTCATTACACTGATTGCAGTGAGTGAAATATACTTAAGCCATTTTGTAGTGTGTTGAGGAAGGTGATAAATTCAACACCATACGTTTTAAGAGTTGATATTTTTTTTGAGTCTACAGTAAATTTGATCCTTCATTTCATTCGGTATTTTTTCTCTAAGGTTCGACAGTTTCAAGCTACTAACCTGATGTTCGTTTTTCACTTTTTCTGTTACTTTGTTCTTAATTATGTATCATTCCTGTTCTTACCCTCGAGTTGAAATGCTTTTTTAATATGAGAACCGAGGACTGTTTCCTCTTTCGCAGTATTAACAGTAATTAATAAATATTCTCTCCTGTAGGTAAGTGGTAGAAAACGAGTTACACTTTTTTACACGATTCAGGATCTCCACGTGAGACATGACTCACGGTCGTTTGTGTCGTCATCTTCAGGGACAAACGCAGTATTCTACGTCCCCATCAGGGTCTCAGGCAGTAGCAAGTTTTTCCTCGTCTTTAACTTTCTTCATTTAGTGTCCGTCCTCATGAAGCAAAATGGCAAGGTACAAACAAACTTTCACTACATTGAATCAAAATTAGCGTACTCATTTTTATGTCTTATTTTGGTATCTTCTGCATTCAATTATGCAATATCCAGCAGCTTTGTGACAGTGCATTTTAAAATTCAAAACTCAACTGAATTTATTTCCAGTTTGTGCTTGTGTTTGCTCACTACGGAATTTACAATAGGACGAGGTTTCATCTGTTCATTTTCCTTTCATATTTGATTATCTAAATACTCTTCAAAAGATCGTATGACTGGTTGATTTTTTATTATAGCATCGGAACGAACGGGCTGACGAAACGATTTGCGCTGGACTCAGTAGTTCGAGTTAATTTTAACTGCTTGGTTACACGCATCATGAATCATTTTTCAAGGGCTTTCCGAATGTAGGTGAAAATTTAATGTTATATGTATCCCATATAATAATAACACTAATCATCCAATTTTCGAATCTTGCTTGAAAGTCAAAGCTGTATTGCATGAGTGTTCTGGTAAAGCTTTTGAGTAAACAATTCAGACTTTTGACTTACGCTGTTATGATACGAGCAATATTAATTCGACTTTTTACTTACTAGAAAACGAGAAGAACTGTTTCAGTGTATCCTCTACAAAGAAAGTTTTATCATATTAATTATGAAGTAACCGATACTCATTTTACTGCGGTGGAGTAGACCACGACTTGTCAATGTGCATTTGACCTTCTTATCCATGCATAAAAGAAGAAGATTATTCTTAGTGCTGCTATGTGCCCTCAAATTCTATCTATATTTATTGACAAAATTAGCCTCTAATAAAGACGTACATACTTGTAGACAATACACTGTCCTGTTAGCATATATTATTCCTGCCCGTTCGAACATACCAAGGTAATTACTATGAAAAAGTATTTAAGATTCGAAAGTTAGAATGCTGCAACGGAATGCCCTGGTGATGCTGTATTGCGACTTGTTTGCGTTCGGGCGCTACTCGGGAATATTGCCAGCGATTTCCAGTTCCCGAAAGGATTTCTTTTAGCACGGCCACAACGTAGTTTGTTTTTGTCGGAATTCTCTTTTACGAAATGCGGATGGATTTGACACAGATAATTTGGTTTGATATTCGTAAACATTTATGAATATTTATGTAGAGATGTTGAGAGCAGGCCATGGTGTTTTCTGGTAAATTTATCTGATTTGTAAGCTATAACCATGTGAATGGTTAAAGTCAATAAAATTTGACTATATTCATAAAATTTTGTAAAGCAATGGTGCCAACAAATTAATCTCGCCAACTATTCAAATTAAAAGTTTGATGTATATGACGTGTGTTCACTCCTCAGACGTTAATTTTAATTTTTTATAGAATATTACGGTTGGCAAAATTACGGGTTTGAAAGTTCTCAATCTTGCACGTGGACTATCCTGGAAGTCGAGTATCCTGAAAGTCGAGTATCCTGAGACTTTTCTTAAAAGTCTATGCTTTTCCTAAAAGTCTATGCTGTTCTTGAAAGTCTATGCTTTTCTTGAAAGTCTATGCTTTTCCTGAAAGTCTATGCTTTTCCTGAAAGTCTATGCTTTTCCTGATGGTCTATGCTTTTCCTGATGGTCTATACTTTCCTGATGGTCTATACTTTCCTGATGGTCTATACTTTCCTGATGGTCTATACTCTTTTGATGGTCTATAATTTTTTGAGTGTTTATCCTGGAATTGTATTATTCCTGGAATTGTATTATCCTGGAATTGTATTGTCCAGGAATTTTATTTTCATGGAGTTGTATTTTCCTGGAATTGTATTTTCCTGGAATTGTATTTTCATGGAATTGTACTATTCTGAATGGCTGCTATCCTGAAAGACGACTCAGTGCGGCAAAAACGTTATAAATGTGAACACAAAACTGAAGCTTCATTGTGCCCTTCTCAAGTTTGTTATGAAACTGAATGAATTTCTCATTATTGTTTTTGTATATGACGTCATATGTATTGAAAACGTCATGTATTTATTTTGAATTCAGATGTATGAACATCAGGTGTGCATTTTTTTTGTCTGCATATTTTGTTATGAGCTATGAGTCCGGAAAGATACCTTGAAGATAACTCGGAATTTATCACCTCAATGTGATTTGTTTGCAATTCTGAACTGCAGTCGGGGAAGATGAATGCTCTTGTACTGTAAGCGGACAAAATGAGTATTTTTGGTAAACCGCTCACTTTTCGAGTAACCATCCAGCCTGTGTTTGCTGTGTGCTGCAGTCTCAGGTTTTCCAGCATGTCACTCTACAGGCACTGGAGCCACGTAATTACCCTTCAATCTAACGACGAATTGCTTAACCATTTGTCTACTGATGGTAGCTCATGCTGCTACTAGCCATCGTGTTTAGTAAGTTAACTTTACTTGCTTAGAACGCGACAACAGCTAGAAGTACCATTGGAAGACAGTTGTTTAGTCCTTTCAAGTCTGGTGGTACACATATCAGACCTTCGAAGTGGGGATGTTTAATGAACGGTGGTACAGAAAGCATACCACTTTTTAAAATTGAATTCCTGTGCTGCTCAGCAGCTCAAAATTTGTGCCACCATCATACATGTAAGGGAATAAACTCGTGAATCTATGAATTTTTGAGCATGTTTCACATTTTTTCATGAATGGTATGAGCCTGAATAGGTTAAGTAACAGGTGGACCAGGGCAATTTAGTCAGCAGGGCTTCATGGTTATTATAATCGGGCCATCGGCGAGGAAAGGCGGGGTTCGTTCGACTCGCTCGTCTTCCAATAAAAAGGCCTAATTAAGTGCGAGCTTTGGATTGGGATCTTATGAAAAACCCCGTGGCTGCAAACACGGGAGATGGTGTCAAGTGACCGTTTAGGAACATTTATGATTCATTTTATTTAAAAAAAGTTCGTATATTGAACAAATACCGGAATGCAAGAACCAGTATGTAAAGATGCTTATACATTGGATCGATATGTTGTGTCGCTGACAAAGGGGTCGTTTATACTCTGAAAAGGATTAATGTGTTTTAGTGTAGCATTTTAGCTCGAATAATATTATACATTTCCAGCTAGTATCACGAAGGTGCAAGCATTTGTTTTCGGAGTAAAAGAAAACCTTTATGTTGATTGCGTCTAGTTCAAAATTTGTAAGCTGCAAGATAATTTAGCAATTTCATGTTTTTCTATTACGCAGGAAAAGTAGTCAATAAAAAAGCGCGCATCCAACTTCTGCGATTGATTATAAAAAATAAAGACCAATTTGCATTCTGGCTCATCAAATTTGAAATCTTTTTTGTCTTGTTCTCTCAAGTTTTTTCATTTTAATAGCTACCGACTAACCAGTGTTGAGAATGTAACCGTCCGGAATACCGTATTTTTCTTTTCAATCCTTCAAGAGGAAGCGTTTGTCGTATCAGACCCTCAGTCTTGACTCACTCTTCAAACTTACGCTGCTAAATTGATTAACTCGCCGCCATAGTTATCATTAATTCGAAGTAGAAAATTGGCGCTCCTGTTGGTGTATTTTGTTTTTTAATTCTGTGCAATATCGGCTCGCATATTTGGTCAACTCTTCAAATCTTATTTGATCAGTAGTTAGGGGCTGATTGATTTTCAAATGAATGCTCCGAATAAATTGAAACGTTTTCCTGACAGCCCTTCCCAAAGCTGCAGGATGCCTTGGCAAATGTACGTTAGACGTTAACATTTCTGTATTTATTTACAGGAGAGTACAGTGGCTCTCTTAGCATTCCCCTGAAACAGATGATGGTGAAAAAGATGGTCTTCGACGTATCGTTGGACCGTAAATATACCGGAATTTTAAAGAAACTGATGAAATACGTTACACTATGGTAATGTTTATTCTCGCTTTTGAGAAAGTATAGCAATAAGAGATACTCGTTAGTTATTTTGCTCACTTTTGTTAGTTATACTAGATCTGCTCCTTTCTCCTAGACATTTTTCCAGGGTAGATCGTTCCAGAAATCGATCTCTGCCCTAGGTGTATCATCACCCAGGGAACAGACTATACATCTCACTGTGTGCTGCAAATTTTCTCAACTTAAGAGAGCCTGTTGTCCAACTTCTTATTGAAATATACAATTATAAATACGGCACGAACTTTTTCGAGCATCTGATATTGTTTTGGTAGAGCGCTTGTAGTTCTATTTAGATGGTTTTCGGGGGTCCTCAAACCATGCTAGTTTTTACGAAATACGTAGGGCACAAAACAATAATATAAATGACTGTCATTCCTATTACATATTATGGTAAACGATATAGGCTAAAATCGTTCAAAGTACGTGCATGTAGGGTCCATGTATCATACCATCATCTGGAAATGACATCAGTTGCTGTTATTAACTCATCTGGGGTTTAGATTTTTTTTTCGGTGTTGGGGCTTTACTTGTTTCAAGAAGCTGAGATCATCCTTCTCGTTCGGAAGGATTAAACTGTGAGTGGTTTCACTAAACGAGCCATTACTTTGCAATATTGTGTTTGTCTTTGCGGTAAGTAGAGATTCTAAAGACTTGAGTAAGGCTTGATATTAGCACAAATTACTCCTTGAAAATCTTGCAAACGTAAGTTTGGAAGTTGTAAACTAAAACATTCTCTGAAGAATGACTGCTACTGCAGCCCACGGCGTGTGAGGTAGGGGCTCAACTTGCACTTTAGATAAACACCCCACGCCTCAGCCTTGATTCACAACACATGTTATTAAAATTTTTTGTACTCCTTTGTATTTTTTTTGGAGAAATTACTACTGGTTCATTCCAGAAATTAGGCCAGAGCTCCTATTTTTGCATTTGACCAGTTAGGGTTGCAATTTTTTTCAGTGATGCTTGCCCTTCCACTTGTATGCATTTGTACTTTTTTCAGAGCTAGTGATAGTTGTACAAAAAACACGGGTTGTAGAGTCGGAGTCAAAAGTCTGGAGCCGATAAAGTTGCTTGTTTTAAGGGGGAGTCTGAGTCGGTTTTTTTCACCTATGGTCGAGTCGGAGTTGCACGATTTTAAATAAGTGATGTTAGAGTCGGAGTCGCAAAATATCATTCCGACTTCACAACCTGGCAAAAAACACTGCATCTTAGAACAGTATTTGCGTTCTGCAGCGCTGGCTCAGAGATGAGAAAGTTCCTCCGTCTTAATGAGAAGTTTTATACAATATATTTGAATCCTGATGATTTTCGATGTATTCACAGAGGAGTTGATTAGCAAAGAGACATTGACTGATAATTGATTCCGTTTCAGAAGAAAATTCAGAAAAAAATATGTTCATAAAGATGTAGTGATTCTTTTAAAACCACTCTCATTCTTGCATCAGGCGGAATAATCCTTGAAAATGACAAACGTACTTCCTTTAATCAAGACTTTTTGTCGAGTACAAAGTCCCTCAATTAAAAAAGTATATGAATAGTGGCCACTGAAGGCATATTTTTGGGACACTGGACATTAGAATGATCAGTTTTTAGGCACAGCCATTTTAAACTAGGCCTTTAATAATAAATTAGAAATTACTTTGAAACTGGAAATCATTTCGCGCAAAAAAACTAAATTTCTTTATTAGGACTCAAGTAAGGCTCTTTGAGCTCATGGTACGTATTGGACAATTGAAAGTTAGGTTAGACTTCGGGCTGAAAACAAATGATTTAACGCTTCAATTTGAAAAATTGTAATGAAATTTCGGTGAGGTATCAAAGTGAGGGAACTTGTCTTTACAAAATGTTTCAATATAAACAACGACAGAATATGCTTTTTGATTTGGAGTTGTTCATGTCACATGCTTTCTCTGTAAAAATATATTTAATGCTTAGCACATTAATTACCCAGAGCGCAAACGGAAGTACCCTAATTTTCTTGATTCTTTTTCCTAAGAAAGGAAATTTGAGTAAACGTTAAAAAATTATTTCCATCCTCAGTGGTATAAATTTTCATGAACATATTAATGCTCCTATTTATTTTTGTGAAAATTGTGAACTTCTTGGAACATGTACATGAATGTTTTTTAAAAATGTTAATTTAAAAGGAGCAGGACTTCGAAATGAACAAAATCTCAAATCGACGCAATGTTTTTCTGCATCATGTTGTGGTTGGAGGGACTTTCCATGCATTCCCTAGATAGGTCTGTATTCTGGACGTTCGTATCGCTCTCTTATTTAATGAAACATTGTTCGAGCAGGAGTGAGCGACCGGCATCCTGAAGTGATGGGTTACTGGAGCGCGAACTCAGTTAATATGAACCATAAATTTAGTGTGACAGGCGTGCCAGCAACTGAGGAGCGATTTCGAGCGAAAAATGCGTCTATATTTTCTACTTTCTCAGCGTAGTGAGTAAAAACCACGAATACGAGACATGGAAACCTAAAAAAGCGTTATTTTTCTCAGTTGTCATGCTTTCTATCATTATTTTTGTTATTAGGCTATACGAAGTGGAAATTCCCTAGAATACAAGGCCAATTTAAGACAAGTTACAAGTTTTCGTTTGTTTTCAAGCAGTATGACTATACAAGTATAAGTAAAATAGAAAAGCTAATTGTCACTATCTCCAAAGTCATTTGTATACCATTTTATAAAGGTTGCAAACTTGAATAGGATGTGCCCAAATTATCCTTCCTTGTTTTACTCAGGTTATTTATCACTATAATTTTCACACTGATTCTGAAACAGCTCTGCCCCAAAATGAGCGCTGTTGTAGCGTCCATATGATGCCTGCCCTTCTATCAAATTTAGCACTTGTAATGAAAATAAATGCATCACGGAAGTCACGGGAATAGCTTCTCTGGTAAGCGTCTTGAGCTCCCAACGCGCTATAGATCAGCCTAATGTGGCTCGTAAACTCATTACTTCCAATTTTCAGAGCAGTGCTTGAAGGAGTCTGATGTTGACGGCACTGCTCACTTCTCCATCTAATTATTAGTTCGGCTTCTTGATTGGAGGCCCTCGTGTGATGTGGTTACGTCTCCTGCTGTGCCAGGTGTTAATCCCAAGGGATTATTTGTACAGAAGGGGATTTGTGTTGGTATTTCTTCAAGATTTACACGTTCTTCGAGAGAAGGTAAGATTTTTGAGTAACGATGATTACGAATCCATCTCGTTACGGACAAATCAGGTTACGAACAATTTCTGGGAACAAATTCATCTTCAGGTTCCGACTGTTTCTTTAATTTTCGAAGATCAAGGTAAACATCGATTGTTTGAGTGCTGTATATTCTGTGCTTTTTTAAGTGTCGTATTTTGCCGTCATAATGGTTACTAAATGAGAGATCGCAATTTGCTGTGGAAGCGAAGAAGGAAACTATAGCTTAACATAGTAATGGTCTTCTCGTTTTGATCTTCATGATTTTAAAGAAGAAACGCAATAATGGCGGCTGATGAGGCTACATGAGGAATTTGATTAACGAAAGAAAAGTTTAACGTTGTCGAGTAAGTTGAAAGATTCTTACTTTTATGGATAAATGAAAAAGTTAGTTTGAAATAGTATTAGTACACCAATCATCTGAAATCTTTGGCGGTTACATTATCATTTTTTGAAAAAAATGCGTATAACAAGCACCAAAGGTTAAGAATTGAAAGTTTGTAGAGGTTTGAAAAATTTCGACGGCGAAGAGGAATTCAGAGAGTGATACTGAAAAACACTTGAAAAAACAAAGCTTTTTTTTCCTTTTCTTTGTGGCTGGAGAGGACTAATTGTATCTACTTACGTTTCATAGGACATGATAAATTCGAGTCACTACTAATTGCAGCTGCAGCCAGAGTCTAAGCATGAATTAAATTCGTAACCCGAATGCCCGCACCTTTATAAATGGAAATTTTTTTAACTCCTGTATACTTGTCGGTTTAGTTTCAAGACGTAAAGTTGCTCAGATGTAGCGTTAGATGCCCCCACAACCATCAAAAAGATTTCATTAGTTGTATGTCGATTTTCTGGAAAATTTAATTTTTGAACAAATAAATTTGGGGTATTTTAAATTAACTTGTTCAGTATTATTCCTGTAGTACATGATTTTCTCGTACTTCAAATTCTGGCATTAATTTAACCTCATGTTTGATTCAGCGGCTATATACAAAATGAGAACATCATTCCTTAAATGATCCACAAAATGTGTTCGACTTAGAAGTCATTTTCTTGGTCGTGTGGACTAAATTGTGGACTCGATTTTTAAAAGCGAGTTTCGTTCAGAGATATCGTGTGGTTACGAGCCTCGAGTGCCTCGTCATTTATATTTCACGCAGCTTCTAGGTACTTTATTTGAAACGAATCTCACTTCAATTTAAAACCCCATATTTGAAACGAATCTCACTTCAATTTAAAACCCCATGATCAATAAAATTAGAACTCGTATTTCAGAAAAATTGTTCCCTTTTTCGTACGAAATGGCTGTCTTTCACAAAATTACATGCAATTTTAGCTGTGGCTGAAGGTCTCCACAGCTGTCCAAGTTTGTCTCCTGAAAATTCAACCTTAACTGGATGTCCAAATTATTGACCAATTCTTATCGCGAGGAGAATAGAGGAACTAGAAAAATGATTTTTACGTGCGTGACTTTAATGGAAAATATTTGCAAGTATTTTAATGGTAGATATCATTATTCGGTATAAGGACGTGTCGGATAGTCTTATAAAGAGTGTTAATTGCTAGTGAACGTAAGCTTGGTGCTTATTTCTTGATGGCTGCATAAAAGCTTAAAGTTATGCAGCCATTTCACTAGTGGGATCTTGAATTTCTGGCGAGAAAATGTCTATCGAAGAAAAATATTCGAAGTTTATCGTAATAAAGCTCATTGCGTATGGAGACCTCACCCCCAGTAACGTTCACTAAAGCGGACTTAACGTTTATTTATTTTGGGAAGCATCGCTCCCGCTGGTTTGATGGTGATATTCGTTCTCATTTAAATGCCTCCGCAACTCGGACCTCTTCGAAAGTGACTCTTGCTTAACTACGGAGAATTGATAATTTTTCTGCGACTTAAGCTAGTTTATTTTGATAACCAGCTTCAATTTTTGAAGTTTCGACTTTTATATGAAAAATGTTATCAGTGTTATAGACGCTGATAACAGATTCGATAACGCTGATAACAGTTTCGATTTTTCACTTTTCATCTGTCATTCTTTTTTGACTCATTTCTTGCCCATTTCTTCACTGTTTTTCCTCTCCTGAGGAAGTATGAAGTAACATGCCACAGACTGATTGTGCTGGTGTTTCTGAACTATCCTATTGTTTGTTTTTCGCTATTGTATGATCATCATTGACTGCCTCCGGTAAAAATTTCATTAATTCCCGCTATGAGAAAAGCCCATCAATTGAGCTTCTGGATTTTTATAATTCGAGTTGTGAACAGAAATATTTCTGATTTAAGCTAGTCTGAAGCTCAAGTTTTCGCTCCATTTCAAATCTTCCTGCAACGAAAATCTAGATTATTACCACAGGTTTCTAAACCTTTGTTTTCAAAGGGGTTCATCTGTGCATTCGAGCTCACCTCTTTATTTTTTACGGAAGTAATAAACTAAATACTAGTGCGTATGATTACGAAAGATATTCTGATATTCATTTGTTGAAATATTTCAGAATATTCATTTGTTGAATTACGAAAGATATTCTGTTATTAGATTTTGCTGAGAATATGCTGGAAAAATTTTCTTTTTGTGAAAAAGGTGATACGAGTATATGTTTCAATATGAACTGTTTGATGTCTGAATATTCAAATTGATTTTGATTTCATATTGAGTGTGGTAATTCTTTTGTTATTTATACTATTTCAACCGTAAATTTAAAAAAATTAGTGTTTCCACTGATTTTGCAAACTATCATTTTTTACGTTAGTTGATTAGATTTTACTGTTTCTTAGACTTGACAGTAGTCAAGTCTAGATTATTAAATGCTGGGATGCTAAATTTCTTAGATTATAGTTCGATCGAAAAACGGGTTATTCTTATCTATATTGAGCTTGAATCCAAATAAAGCTGTTGCCTTGCTGTAGCGAAGCGAAATAAACTCTTTGTAAGAAATGATTGAAAACATTGCAGAGAGAACGCATTTTCGTTTGCTGAATTTATACCATCATATTCTTCTGCTCAGGCAGCAGACCGCTCTTGACCATCGATGTTGCCCTGACAGTCGCTCGGAAGGACAATATTTGGTGTCTTTTTTTTATCGACCTAGCAGCTACTTTTACCCCAATTCAGTTTTGGAAAGAAAGCGCAGCGTCGACCTGAGGACACAGGGCATTGACTCGCAGGGTCTCAATTCATTGCAATTGACACCTTGTCTCAACTCGACTGGTTACGTTAATTGGCTGGGCAAATTTATCAGAACTTAGTTAAATCTTGATACATGCCTGAAAACATGCTGGTGTATCACGATTGATTTTCCTTTACAGTAGGGGAGATTATAGATCATTTCATCTATAAGTTATTTAAAAAATACTTGTTTCGTCTTCATTGCTCTTTATAAAATTTTCTCTCGTTATTCTGGCAACTGATAGACGAACTTATTCACGTCAACATTACCTGAAGGAAAAACTAACTTCCAGTTGCTTGTACTGACGGGCATTGTCCTTGGGCGCATTGTGGAAACTCAGCACACTTCTGTACACGTTTAGGATTCTAAGCTTCACGCGAGGGAGAGATGATGATGGTGATGCTTGTTCTCGTCAGTGCGCCTTGGGAAATTAGTGCTCCTCCCTAGCCTCTCACTGCAGAATCAACACTTGCAGCAGGAAGTCGTTGTGTGTTTATTTTGTAATTACCGAGGTATTATTTTACTTTTCCGCCCTAACCTATCTCTCCTGAGGTGGAGCTTGGTGTTCAGTGTAATAGACCCGCACTAGTGTCACTTTTTTTCTTCTTTTCAATTTGTCTTTTCGTTTCTTCCTAATACCTACGCTTTAATAGCCTGTGTGGTAGGTTTAACCGAAAGAGTACTTATTATTGTATTAATTATGACTTTATCTGACGAGAAATTTTTACTGAAAATTTTACGTATTTGGACTCTGCATAATTTGTTTAAGAAAACAGTGTAGAATTGTAATAGGAGTTTACCCTCTCTTGCGTACGAAGGTATCCATACGCATGCAAGAATTTTTACTAAATGCAAGCACCGTTACTCTCTGGGAGCTCTGAACATGCATGTGAGCTCTGAATTAGCTGAAATATCCTACCTGGTCCTCAAGTTTATTATTTTTATCCCCTTTGCATGTGCGTGACTGACTTTGAGTGGATGCAATACCTTGCATGTCCGTGTGGCTGCTCCTTCTGCCTTCACAGTGTTTTAAGGCCGGATGGACTTACTTTGCTAGGTTTTTCCAGTCGTAAAGTTAGAGAAACTCTGTGTAAAGCATTTTTCACTGCCTAAATGGTATAATATTTTTCTGTGCTGTTCATAAAATATCTGAGGAGCTTTATGCGTGGAATATTTTATCAAAGGAGGTAATTTCATAACGTAATTTTTAAAATATTGCTATAGCTTGTTAGTTGAAAGTGTTGGTTTATTCGAGCTTGCTTACATTAACTAATAAATGCCTTCCGTCCTCGTTGTCGAGCGTTGAAACCTTTGATAGACAGAAAATATTTCAGGTCGCTACAAAATTAGCAATTAAAGGTTAATGACATATTTTAACCGAAAGATGAGAATGCTTGTAGAATTCTACAATCATAAGATTTAACAATTCTAACGATAGTTTATCAAAACATTTCGTAATATCAAGACACAAGTAGGATGTACTGTATAATAGAAATCGGGTGCCTTTTCATTTAATCCGTTCGTTGTCACTTTAATGTGCACATAATGTACCTCCTCCCATTACAAAAAATCAGAAAAACGTTTTTCCCCCGAAACCGAAAAAACCCTAAGAAACAAGGAAACAATGTTTAAATTCCCCTTACCCGGAAAATGTCTCCTGTGGACTATTTAATTCCTCCCTGGTTAACGTGAAAAACCAGTGCTAGTTAAAAAATTTCCCTGGTTGATGTGTAAAATCAGTGTTTTAAAAAAAAATTCCCTGGTTGACGTGAAAAACCAGTAGTAGTTAAAAAAATTTCCCTGGTTGATGTGTAAAATCAGTGTTTGTTAAAAAAAATCCCTGGTTGACGTGAAAAACCAGTGGTTGTTAAGAAAATTTCCCTGGTTGATGTGAAAAACCAGTGGTAGTTAAAAAAATTACCCTGGTTGAGGTGTAAAACCAGAGGTAGTTAAAAAAAATTCCCAGGTTGACTTGGAAAACCAGTGGTAGTTGAAGAAAAATTCCCTGGTTGACGTGTAAAACCAGTGGTAGTTAAAAAATCACGCTACTTAACATGGAAAACAACAAACGGGTTAAACGAGAAGGTTGCGGCTTGTACTCAACGAAGAGTTCTGAGCAAAGTTCTGCCTTATTTCTTTCAAAGTGTGCAGTGTCCAAATGAGGGAGGAGAAGCCTTTGAGTTGTCATTCGCTCATTTGGAACGTTTCAGTGCAGTACTTCACCGTATTACTTCAACGGCACTTGTAAATAATTGTAAAGACTTACAATAATGCACTTTTCAAAAGAATTTTTCAAAGAAGTTTCCCTTTATATTTTTTTTCTTTGGGATACCATTTCGAGTCTGTTATTTTAACAAACTATTGTGTCCTTTTCTTTTGATGCGCTATACTGAACTACTGCTGGGGTTTATGTAAAGACTATCTGTAGAAACGCCTTTTCCAAAATGATGCAAATTCTGCTCGTTCAAGTTCTTTCTCAAGTTAGAATCATGTATAGAAAAACTTTTAGCCAAAATTTTGCAACAGTTGCAGTACTCTCCATTTTTTTACTTATTTCCTGAAGAATCTGTACAAGAAGAATATACGTGTTTTGTAATCTTGTAAGGGATGAGCTTCTTTTTAACTTTTTCTTTTTTTTGGCAGGCGACGCTGTTTTTCTAAAAAAGTTTTCAAATTGTTGGAGAAGAAGGCTAGTTATAGAAAAAATATTTTATAGTCATCCGGTGCCGTTTGTATCCACAACACAATGTTTAAAAGACATGTATTGAAGGTATGAAAAATGTAGTGTGTATAAAAATCATATTCGTAATACGCAAATATCCGTAAACTAATCCAATTTTCGAGATCCTGAATTCCAAAAAGGCAATTTTTACCTAATCCTTTTCATAATGAATGACACCAAACACCCATAAATATATAGGTTTACGCATTTAAGTTCCTAATGGATTTCATTACATTCTTACGTAGCTACTTGAATTATAATCAACAACACATATTTATCTATTATTATAGTAATTAAAGCTGTCGTGTTTTTAGTTGCTACACTTCAAATAAAGAGTAGGAACGAGTCTGTTTCCGCTGTGCTGTCAGCTGTATGGTTGATCTCTTTCATTCTGTTGCAGTGCCTTATCAAGCCTGCGGTTCCCCAGTGTGTTAGTTCCCGTTGCTCAAGTTCTAGGCGAAGTGCAAGTTAGTGAGCTAGTGGTATACCACTGTCTAGACCCTGCTTCAAAATCATAAAAGTCGAAATTAACCCTTAAAAGATTTTACGCAGCTGTGGAATACACTCTTGGGTATGTTCAGTAACGTTTTCCTGCGTCATGTGAGCATCCACGTCTGCTTTATCGGTGTTCTCGTGGTGAGCATTTTGTGTACATGTTTTTATCATGCTAGGCTGTAGTCAGGGCTGCTGCTGACGCGTGCAAAGGCATTGCCAGGCTGCTTGATTCATTGCAAGGTTTCGTATATTGTTGTTCTTCCTCGCAACTCGTGATGACTCGTGCGCGCAAATTGAGGCTCCGCTCATTTTAAAGCATGCCTCCAATTCGTGCGTCTAGCTCAGCAACTTCCCAAACTTAGTCATATTTATTTCAAAGGTGTAAATCTGTGTAAAATTTCTGGTGCCTCCAGGTGTAGTTTCCCTGAGCTGAGGGATCTAAGATATATTTCCGTTGAATTCACTTGTCCAACGGATCAGCTTTGAATGTTTAATTACCCAATAAGGGAGTCAACCGTTCAGTTGTTTTCTTTCGAGTCAATTTACAAGCTTATCAAAGAATGAAAGTGTTCGTGGAAGATTGTAGGCGTATTAAACATTGAATAATTTTGTTTATTAATTTCAGTAAGAAAAGATAAACGCTTGGCTGACCAATAAGTTATGCTTATTCCTAAACACGAAAGTAAATGTTCGACAGTTTTTAAAGCATGTGATATACAAACAAACTAATCGTAGTTTAAACAATTATGAGGAAATCAGTCATGGAAGAGAATGTGTTGAGGGATTTTTTGTTGTTACGTGTATCTTGGTAGCTGAGTGCACCTACACACATGTCACTAACCCAAGATTGATTTCCATTATTCTTGCCGTTTATCTCTGTTGCCATATTAACGGTAATTATTCTCCATTATTGCCAAATGTACTAAATATACGAAAAAGTTTGAAACATTTTTTTATCTGGCGATGAACTAAGACTGAGCTTCTCTTCCAGCTTGAAGCATCGTGATTTTCCTGCTTATGATACATCATAAGCAGGAGGAAAAAATCTCGATGTTATCATAGATACTGCACCTGTTGATCGACCAACCGCATGTCAAGCTCTCAGAGTTAGCGAACTTTTGAAAACTGTGGGTCTCACACAGCGGGAACTTCACAAGAAATCTTTAAAAGCAGAGGATCTATCGTTTTTGATTCAATCGCTACAATAATTGACCATTTACTGAATTTACCCTTTAAAACTTGAAATGACCGAGGGACTCGAAGATAACTCGATTATGTGTTGCAGCTCTTCAACATCTGACTCGAAAATTTTCACTGTTTAGCTAGGAGGTTATGACTTCCCAGCTTTGAGGGTAGGTAGCTCATCTCACGTCTCTGGCGCTGAGCAAAACGTGAGAGTGTTTTTCATGGTACTCACCGGAGAGATTTTGCCGACAACGCGTGATTCTATTTGCAGTTTACCATGACGTTTTTCACGAGGAGTCAGCCAAGCAATCTTATTCAAATCAACCCATGAGAGGTAGAAGTGTCTTTTCACGGCTAAACTTTTAATACAGACACTGCGCTTGTATTCTGGGCTCCGATGCAAGAAACGCACCGTGGAAACGAAGCGCAACGGTGTGTTTAGAAGACGATTTTTTACGAAGCAGAGCAGGCTCGACTTTCTGGGAACTATATTTTTGTCCTTCTCACATGGTTTATTTTATAACCATTTACGTGTTGGTCCTGTGTTTTTTCTGCTTACTAGACCTTGTTTAAAGTCAATACAGGAGTACTTACTGGAATATCACTTGAGAGTCCATTTACATGTGCGTCACTTCGTAAACGAGTTGCAACGTCTCGCTGAAACAAATCTTGACTCATTGTCTGTTTATGTTTAAAAATATAAGAAACCTTCATTCACAACCGTTCTCTTTTGATTTATGTAAATGAGACGCAAAGACAAGTATTCAAACCGGCACAATCTAAATCATAAGTTGGTAAAGTAGCTGTCTCACTGCACATTTAATGAGAAAAAATTATAACCCTAACATGCTCTGATTACACAGGCAACAACATTTGCTATTTATATCACTTTCACATTTTTTTAATTTATAAATGGGAACAACTTTTACGTTCAACTGAACCGGATGCTTTTCTACCGTCTTCTTACCTTTTCATTTTCCGGATCGTTTTCTACATTAACTGTAAATGATAACCATTTGACGATAGTCATATTAATGTAATGACTTTAGCTTTTTATGGTATCGAATGTTATGGCAAAAGACACAAATGAACACATCAATTTTTCTTTTTTTCTTTGATACAAGATTGGATTCTGATCAGTTTGACATTTGATACAAATACTAGCATTAACGGCCAATAATGACTAAAATAAAGACTAAAGACTAGCACTCGGTGTTTAAACATAAAAGACGTTTTTATGAAAGTACCTATACTCGGAAATTAATTTTTTGTGTGTGTTTTGTAGGCGCTCTCCTATGATTCATTTATAAGGCTACTATAATGTTTTTAATTCTTAATTTTGATTTTAGATCCTTTTCCGTGAATCCTGTTTTTCCACCACTCTTCTCCGTTCTTTCCGTGCCTTTTATTCCTATTTTTTTATGCCCGTCATGTGTTCAGATTGTTGGGACTGAAGCAGTGAATGTTTTTAAACAAAACGGGAGTCATGTGGGTAATCATATAATTCTAGGCTACAGGGATAATGAGCACACACAAAGTAATACTGAAATGAGAAGTAACAAGGATTCAGTTTTTGAGTGATGTGTTCCTTGCAACTAGAAATTATATCGTGGATGTTCTGTCATTTTACTTTGTTGATAAATCCGTAAATGTTCTACGAGAAGTGCGTTTTAATTGCGCCTGTATTATGTTAATGGTGCTCTCACTACGTATGCATTCGTTTGATCAATACTTATACTCGAACTGTCCTTTTTGAGCGACCCCAGCTTTAGGTATCTTGGCAAAGCACGATCCTCAAATTTTTGATGCGTGCACGAGAACTTTTAAATGTTTTTGCACAGCACAATTTTCGTTCGGTGTAGTATTATCACACTTCAAAGTGACAAGCTTAAATTGAGCAGCTCTACCAGTAACTCGATGTCTTTTGAACGAGTCCCGACTGGAGTGTGTACCATGAACTATTATGCAAGTTTAATAGAAACTTGATGTCTTGCAGTTTATAAACAAGAGGGACAAACAGCATAAAGCAGAAGATTATTGAAATGGAAGGTAGAAATTGACAATCAAGCACTCATCATACGTGGCAAAAGTTGAAGAAGCACAATCAAAAAACATTAATACTAGATACGTTTGAGGTAAAATAACAAATTTGTATACTCAAGTTTCCTTTAGCTTTACATATTTACTGGCATTTATCTTGATTAAGATTGATTTTTTTAAAGAAGTTTTTAGCCTGCGTTTGTTCTCTACGCCTATCTACTTGACAAGAACCTGAGCTGCAGTACAGTTGCTGGAGTCCAGGCTGATGGGCTGAGTGTCACTACACTTGCCAGAAGCCTATTTGGAGGGCTCCAGTTCTACCAACCAACCAACCAACTGTCTACGCCTATCTAGATAAAATGTTACTGGTGCCTTTTCCCTGTTAAATGATTATACATTGGGAGTAATTAATTCAGTCTTGATCTGAACGTCACTTTCACCTAACAACCCTTTTCGATATAGAGATGCATGATTGATATTTATTTTGTTTATTAATGAGGTAGACCCTTTATACAAATGGCTGCAGAATGCGGAACCTTTTTTTACAGAATCTAACGGAATGTTCGTATTTTTCCCTTTCTCTTTTCGCCTTCTGGTTCTTTAACGCTCGCTAGCGTTCGAATGTTTTTACAATTTTAGAGCTGTAATTCACACTGCAATAATTTTTTTTGGGATTTGCTAACTACTGCGGTTTTGGTACTTATGCTCGAGCCTTGTTTGGGAAACTTGACCAAAGCTAATTCCCTTGAGCGGAAAATATCTCCCTTGATAGGGTAGGTTTTGCATATTTATCGTAAATACGTCTGAGGTGTATTTAGAATGTTTACCCTCGGCATTGTGCATCGAGGATGTGGTGTCTCCTAGAGGAATTTCATTATAAAGATACGATGGAATTTGCTGGACTTGGTTTTGGATGCATTTGTTATACCTCATGCTTTCCTTTTCAATGTTCATTCCGCCGGGGAGACCAGTGTACCTCACAGTTAACACCAGGCATTAGTGTCCTTTTCTGTTTTGATACCATTTATTCTTCTCATATGGAATTTTTATTAATCTTGCCCTGCCTTACTAGTTGGTCAAGTAAGCTCTACCACACAAGAAAATAAAACTCTGCCATGTCAGGGGCGTCATGTAACAAGTTTTTACTGAGGGCTTATGAGCTGATCACCTTAATTGAGTGGGGGACGGTGACTAAGCCCCTGGTTGTAATGGCAAAATTTTCCGCTAGAAAATTGATCTGAATTATCAAATCCTTTATGGTCTTCATCATAATTTGCCACGGCTGTATAACCCATGGAGATGAAGCCAGCTGTCCTAATGCTTCCTCAAATAGCTGCCCATCAGTCACTGCCAGTGCGTCAATCTTCTAAAGAGAAGAAGGACGGGCAAAAGAGAAAAAGAGTTTGAACCCGAAGAAGGAAAGAAATGTAAATGAAAGACGCAGTAGGGAACGGAAAGGCACAAGCTCATAATTGAGTGACTCAAGTGTTCATGTACGGTGGGGTTTGGTTAGATGGCTACAGGGAACATAGACTTCACGTCTCTTATCATTATGTCGCGTCGCACAACATCTACCATTGTTTTTTTGGATTGCCTCGGGTTGGTAGATCAAAGTCTCAGAAGTGCTGCCCGCTTTCTGAACGATCTGTAGATTCGGATGATCAGAGATAAGAATGATGAGTAATAAGATATTTTCAATACAACTACAATTGTTTTTTGAACAAAAGTTCTCATTTTGTCACTGGACAGGTCTAGAAATCCAGGTTTTAGGAATTTTTTTCGTCCATAGGCAACACATGATGTTATCCATCATTTTTTTCTTTTTAATATATTGGTTATAACTTCTAATCCAAATTAAAAACTAATTAATTTTTAAAAGAATCGTCAAACTGAAGGCCTACAATTTTTTTTTATATTTTGTCATTTCTAACTTCTCTTCCTCTGATCGCGTTTATATGGGCTGTATGTATACCATCATCCTATAAATGTTACTTTGTAATTATAGTAGATCTTCCGCAATTATTATATTATTTAAGTTTGTAATTATAGTAAAGCATCAACAATTCTTATATCATTCAAGTCTGAAAGAGGAAACTACATCTCGAGTCTGTTCATGGCTGATAAACATTCACTGTCACACTTCCATTACAATGTAAGCATGATGTTCCATGTATGGTAGCCTGCAGTTCAGAACCCAAGACAAAAGGGCGACCCAAGCTCACCGTAATGCAGAACTCTTTGCTGCGCAATGACACAGATACCGCGCTCAGTTTTTGTAACATTGCCCATCGTCTGAATTGCAAATATAGCCAGGCAGGTCTATCGTAGCAAATCTTAATGCTATGCAAAGTAAGCTCTACCTCCAGCCGCAACTTAATCTAAGCCTTCGTCTGGGAAGTGATGCGTTTTATTGGGCTACGCACAAAAACGAGCTGGAGAGTCTCGCCTATTTTGCATCATTATTCTTCACATGGGAGCAGAATAAGTTCTCGAGTTTTCGAGGTAACATATTATAAGGAGAAGGCTTACCGTCTTGCTTGCATTTGTAGTGCAAGTAACACGACTATGAAATAATATCTATCTGGACACTGCTTTGACTGTATGACCTTCTATTGTTTGCTAAGAGTCAGCAGGAATCGTAGCTTCGATTTGATGTTGGGTTCATAATATTTGAAGGGCGAATAAGCTGCCACTTCCGAAAGCTAAATCGAAATTCGATTCTATAGAGAAATAATTCCACGAGACTTCGCGTCTGCGGACAAGCTATATATCTTTTATATATTTTTTTTCTGTCAAAAGAACTTAAAATTTGCTAGCCAGATATAGAATATTGAAAATAAGAGTAAGTGTAAACTTAGAATAAAAATAACTCATTAATTAATTAGTGTTTGATACTTTCCACTGTCAGATGGTGTTCATGTTATCAATTGATTATTAAATAACTAGAGCGGATGATACAGATAATTTTTTCCCCATAAAATGAACTTGTTGAAGAAAACGTAAGTTTTGTTGTTCATGTGCATATAACTTAACACATTGTATTGATGATGTTCTTACTGCCATTTCGAAAATTTAATTTTCTACTTGTATTGCGTATTTGCAAGGGACTGTGGCGTGTAAGAAAGGACTGTGGAGTGTAAGAAAGGACTGTGGCGTGTAGGGAAAGTATCACGTGTTAGAAAATGCAATTGCGTGTTTACAAGTGTTTTGGCTTGTTTGCAAGTGCAATGGCGTTTTGGAAAGTGCCATGGCTTGTTTGAAAATAGTCTTTTAGGATTGTAATCATTATTTCTTGAAAGTATTATAATGTGAAAGCTTTATAATTTGAAAATGTGACCATATGGAAGTGTAACGTGAAAGTTTAATCATATGGAAGTGTTATCATCCACAAGCGTTTTAAACTGACTAAATTTTCATGAAAATTAACATTGCTGCTCCCATCATACTTTAATGCACTTTCAGTTCGTGAGTATTGAATGACGTTTACTTATTTCATTGGCTGCAAACTCGAAGTGGAGCGTGGATGTCGGAAAGCGAGATAACGAGCACTAAAAACTTTCGTTCACAAATTGCACTTAACACTCATTTAGGGTCGTAGCAGTAATCCTTGATCGTCATTACCACGAATGCCTTTTTTTTCATTCGTTGAGGCCTTGAGACGCCGTAGCCAGCTGCTGCTCCTAGTAGTCACATGTAGTGAGCTTCCAGCTGTTCCGCGTTCGAAAACTACACCAGTAGTTTTCCGTTTATCAATTCAGGATTCACTTTGCATGATTTTCCATTAATGAATCAAAAGGGACACGACTTGTGTAACTGAATTTTTTTGCCCATTGGGATTCATGGTAATGAGTTAATTTTGTCAGTATTCTCTCACCATGCATGGTATTTCGGAGTTTTTATTTTCTTAAGCCTATGTAAACAATAAACAGTGTCTGGACAGTTACTGGAAATAAAGTGTAAATAGACAGTTTGACTGTAAATAAAGTCTTTTTTTCTTTCTTTCTTTATTATTTTATTTCTAGGTTAAACACCGCAGTCCCAATAAGAGCGATTTGAGTGGTGATAGGAAGAACGTATAAATACCATCGAGGTGTTTCACAAAAAATGTGAATTATTTCGAGCACCCGCAACATTTTAGTTCCATATGGCCTAAATTTGAGGCTGGTTTTAAAATATCTAAAAATTGGATAACATTTGAAAGGAAAAGTTTGATATCAAACAAACCACAACCTTGCACAATTCAAACGAAAGAAACATTGATATAATATCGATTTAAAACCGGTGCTTTCAAATCTGCTCTCGACTTGAAAAAAATATGGTCCTGTCGAAGTCTTTTGAGTTATGTGGCTCGTTTGATCTACTAATTTGCCGACCAGTAGCAGGCCTTTAAAATTTGAATTGGAATTTTTTACGTAATTACTCCCTCTAATGGCAGCAGAGTTCTATTTGATACCTTGCAAATTAACGAAAAATACAATTCCCAGCGATTTTTCTTTCAAATTGAAATCATTCGTTCGTACAGCTACGTCCATATTGTTTTCCATAAATTTTGCAAGCTTGCCTGCCCGTAAAATGACACTCACTTTAACTGGAGGTAAGTTAAAATGATAGATTTTCGTAATTGATAGAATATCAATAATGTTTTATCATATGATTTTTATCTCGGATACTGTAATGGCTCTGTTCTGCAGCTCGAAAATATAGGCACATAATTGCACTATTTATGTCATAATTATAATGACACAATTACATTGTAAGGCCACAATTATGACACACTTACATTGTAATGTCACAATTATAATGACACCTACACTCACACAGTTATGAGAACGTAATTTTAATATTAATTCAAATTTTGTGTTTGCACAGTCGTACCTAATGTGTTTAGCCCATTTATTTCTTAACTCTTGCTTAGTTAAATATTTCCTATAAACACAATTATGAAATTTGATGTCTACTAGAGCAATTAGATTTTGTGCTCATTGATATGATTTTAAAGCCCTGTAGTTACGAAAACTAATAAAGTCGTCTGTATAATATCACGTAATTTTAATTGAATTCGATAGGCCAATAAAATGCGCAATTTGATGAAATGGAAATATTTAAAGCTCATTGGTCATATCATTTTAAATTATTTTTCTTAAATGAATTCTTATGACCGAGGCTATTTCATCCTCAGTATCAGAAATTTACAAATATGTTAGTATAGTCTTCATTTATTTACATTGTTATAAAACATTTTAATAGCATGTTCATCTCTACTTCTGACTGTTGAATCATTATAATACTCAACTGTTGTGTTGAATGAATATCTTACGGCATCTTTTGTAACTGCGTCTCAACTGTCAAATTTTGGGTTACGAAGTTAATATTTTTATTGCGTGCTGTAAATTCATATTGTTCAGAAACAGAATGTTACTGCCGTGGTCAGCGTTCGGCAGTTAGAATGTGACCTATTCATTTGGATTTTTGCCTAGTTGTAATAACACTTTTCAAAATTTGGGCTCACGAATATTCCGTATCACACTTGAAACCTTTATTTACTCAATTAAATATATTGAATTTCCTGTCGGAGTTTGTGGATTTCTTATGCATGGATTTCCATTTACTGTGCTGCATCTCTTTGCTATCGAATTTTTACTGAAGTGTTGTTCAACATTCAACATTGTTAGCAAAAAATTTTTAAGATTTACTTCTACTCCCCTTGAACTGTATGACGATCACTCCCGGCAAGGAACACAATAGCCTTAGTGGTCCTCTAGGATACACTTATCAATCATGGAGTTTGCTGACGTGATTGCACAAATTTATTTTGTACTAAATAATTGATCGTTTTCTGTATTTCCATACGAGTCCTGTTTTTATCGTTTCTAGTGTGACGATACATTACATCTTCTTATTTGAGTGATGGTAAAAATTATTAAAATTAAATTTTGCTACTGTTTTTTTTAGCTGGAATAAGATTTTCCTAATCATGAAGGCAAATAATTCTCCAGTGAAATACATCAGTTCGATACTTTTCTCAAAACCCAATCTTGGTTTTAAATGTGCTCTCTAAATTTCCTTTTCATTGTCGTATCTTAGGCTAAAGGTTAATTTACAACGGTTAGTCTTTTATCCAAAAAGATGCATGCTCTACACGAAGAATACTCGTAAGAAAATTGTTCCAGCAAACAAAGTACAAAATTTTATAGGAGCTTAGTCGAACTATTTTCTTTTCTTTGGTAGATGTAGAGGCATGAATAGTCGTTATCATCCTTAGTGTAAGTCTATTGAACTCTTATTTGTGTCCGCAATACCTGTTGTTCACCCAGCGCTAGCTAGATCCCGAAACTAGAATTTTTCAATAGGATCGATGATAAGAAGCTCAGTGTGAGTCTGGTTCCATGATGAGCGACGGTATCCACATTTCATGGCAACTAAACAGCGACCTCAAGCCACAATCGTTCTCTGATAGCCCATTAGGTATGAGTTGTGGAGGGGAACCATGAATGCGAAGGCGCCTAACTTGTCTCTATAGCTCAAACCGTGTCCCTGTTTCGACTGAACAGACATCGCTGACGCGTAGCTCTCGCGAAATCTATTCGTTAATGCATTTCATTACGTGTTATTTTTGCTGATTTAGCATTTATCTCTTCATATTTTTGCAGCTTCTTGAAGCACGTTTCTGGTCTATATTTGTAAAATTGATCGACGAGTTTAGTGCTGCATGATAATCGTCTATTCTCATGGAACGACACACTGAGTTGGACATGCAAACACTTGCTTATAGACGAGTGCTGAGCGTGTGTGTGCTCGATTTCAATGTCCTAGCAATTTTTAAAGAAACGCATTAAATTTTAAAAGAAGTACATGTGCCTGTTCCAGGTATACTATACCACCTGTGTGTATATTTTATTATGAGTACTTGTTCTGACTATTGAGGTACTCAGGACAAGAAGCGCAAAGCGCTTTGAAAAAGGTGAGCTAGGTTGCCTCAGCCTTTACAACTTGGTATGGAGACGCACGTACAAGTCAAGCGAACGTGTCAAAGGGGCGCTAATATGGAAGCCCCTGCCGTGGTGCTCAGTTATCCTAGCATACAAACAACGTAAGTCATTGCTACGTACACAGACGTACACTGTGCACAGCTGTACTTGTATACCAAGGACGAGCTCATTTTAAGCGACAGAGAATCTTTTTACCGGAAGAATAAATGAAAAAAATTACTTTTAATTAATGGAGCTTGTGCGCGCTCGAGTGATCATTTTTGGCCCTCATTATCGTCTATCATATCCTCATTTTTATATTTTTAACCGTACCGTTTACATAATTTTTGATTGCATAACTCAATGCACGTTTTGTTCAATGAAATTCCTCCATTTAACTAGCGTGCCACTTGAAGCAACTACTCTGCTGACATTTCCTAGCTGTTGAAGGAGATTTACCTTCGTCTGCGATTGTGAATTTGTACATCACTTGAGAGACCTCGGTGCGCTTTTGTTCGCTTCCCCTAAGGGTTCGAGGAAGTCCTTAGCATTCGTGTATGGAAATATGCTCTGAGTATTAAATATTTTGTCGAGTTATGGGTGTCATGTTCGCCGTCGATGCTCTTCAGGTATGTGATGATGCATTGAGCTCATATTTCCGACCATATTACAAGCATTCTTTGTATGCTGTGAGGACTCTTCAGTAAGTACGATAGGACCATAATATCAATGAAATTCTTCAGGATATTTGAAGGTTCTTAATATACTAGGATTTTTGGCGCTAAAATGAACTATGGAACTTATCCTCAGAATAAAATTATAAACTATGAACCGTGTAAGATGTTATGTTCAAATGTGTTTCATTAAACTAATTATTTGGACTGGGACATATTTTTTAATATAGCTTAGGATTTCGAGAGGGTGGGTTTAATGTTTGAAAGCGAGTAATTAGGGATTGAAAGGGCACATCAAAATTTATTGTTTAAAAACTGCTTCTGATTTTAATGATTCTAATTTCACGTTCGCACATTGAATTGAACATTAGTTCTATATCTCTGTTTTTTTATCCCTATAATTTGGCAGAAATGTACTTTATGCCCACACATGGATAAATACTCTGCATAATTTGAAGCTAACTGCTGAAAACCCCTCACTGTGTGGCATTTGTATTCAGTTCTTGCATTAACTAACAGTATGTTCAGTATGCTGTTTTCAATTTCCCTGCGATTGTATAATATTTTCCTGTTGCAGGAGTTACGAAGCTGCATACCATCAATGATAGCTTAGTCCTTCATTCTTTCAATAACCATAGCCTTAAATGGTGCCTTCGTTTGTCGGCTTCGCTTTTTGCAGCGCGTCGGATGCTGCAGTTGCGGTGATAGCGGGTTAGTGGAACTGGTTTCATGGTTTTTGTGCTTGTCCTGTCACTCGTAAAATTCGTCTTAACACGTTGCCTCCGATTGCCTGACTGGTGTAAAACTTCACTTTGTACACATAGTCACTAGAAGGATCTGAAAAAATTACAGAACCTAACCTAAGTGGTACACATACGTACCAATTTGGAGTCAACGTGTTAACCCTCTCATTCCGGATGGCATACATGTGTACCACATATATACTACGTATGTACCACACATAAATATACTCCGGAAGTAGTAAATAAGAATGGACTGGGAAAAATGGTCTTACTTTCCTTCGTAAAAGCAGACGATTGTCGTAGCTGTTCGTGGTAAGAATAACTTTCAAATGCTTCACACTTTTTAGCCGTAGAAACTGAGCGTTCGCATATCGTCTCGCAATCATAGAGTGAGGCAACATAATTCCCTGTTTTTGAAAGGATCTTCTTTGAAAAACGGAAGTTATGTTGTCGCATCCTGTCCATGCTAATCGGGAGTTGCTTTTGTTGAAATAAGGAGATTCAGTGCAAGATACACTCATGACATCGTCATATACGCAAGAAATACGAAGTTTATGAAATCAGCTTTGTCAAATTTAGTATTATTCACAAAAAATTCACATTTTCGACTATAAAATGGAAAGTGTTTCGACACTGTTTAGGAACTTTGTAAAGACGTTAAAACCCCACATCACTTTGTAAAAAAAGTGAAATGTTTACTTTCTATTCATTTCGCTATTACGCTTAAAATAACAATGTATGAAAAAACATAATATGCACAGCATATAAAATTATGGCACTTGCTCGAAGCGTAGCTTTAATGAATTAGAAAAGTCCTTACATTTAATAAAAAAAGCTCATTTCATTGCAGGGAAACAACATCGTCACTGCAACGTACGTTTAGGACCTTGGATTCCTCCACTCTGTTAGGGCTGTGCTCCGCGTGGTCGGCATGAAGTAGTGATGTGTACTTGAATTTTTTCTATAGAGCTGAAAACTGAAATATTTTACTCACTTCCATCGTGAGGACGCACAGAAGTATGCATGTAGGGGCCTTGCGTTTCATATTTTGCTATTGGTGTTCATTTTCCATTTACGTTTTACCTGCTATTGAATTAGGATTTGGTCGAAGGACTTGCAACGTGGTGAAAAAGCGCCTATTGAAGGCTAGTTTGTTTCCAGGTATGTGTGAAAATAACACTATACTGAGGTACTCCTACGCAATTATTTACTGTTTTCTCATAGTTAGTGCTGAATTAAGAGTACAGTTTTGAGTTTGTACTTGCCTGCTCTAAATATATCTACCCCTATTTTCAAAACTAATAGTAGAGAGTAACAATTTTCAGGTAGCTTAATGTGACAACAGTACCTTACGATTTGGAAAACCACACAGGGAGCTATTTGAAAATTCTGGATAGTGAGTATGGTTTATTCAGCTAAAAAGTCCTGTTATAATGCTATTGATACGAAAAATTCCGGTTCAGGTGAACATGATCAGGTCAATTTTAACAAAATTATTGATATGCAAGATATATTTGGAGCAGTGATCCCCCACTTCTGATACTGACTTGAAGCTCACAAAAACACCCTAAACAGTTTATTTGCACTGACCTTTAAGAAAAATTGATAACTTTCTGATGCTGAACATTTTTTATGACTCCTGAATAATGCAATTTTATCTTTATTCAACATGTGAAGACTTCAAACGCTTGAGATGAAATTAAATTCTAAAATATTTCGAAGGAGAGTCTGCTGCAGAATTATCGTTGAGCGAATCTTTTTGGCTTGAAATCACATGGAGGAATAATGAAATATATTTTATTGTTTAGATGCACACAACTGAACATCTTTTTGACTTCACTCGTGTAATTTTTTATTATTAAACAATTTAATATTAATTATATGGCATGACACATTATTCAATTTAGTTTATGCTGATGTAAAATTCTCCGTTTGGGTTGCAGATGTAAACGGTACTGGAGGCATCTTCATCCATGGACGCTTGTTGGTTGTGAATGATAATTACCTTCATTCTGGATTCAACATAAAGAAAATTCTAACAGCATTCTTCTTCATTTTGTAATGAATTTGAAGCCAGTCTGCAACGTAAGAATTTTATTTTTGAGGCTGATATTAAGTGTGATATATTGCTTGCAAATTCGAACGCTTTCGTTGTCTTCATGCGGATTATTATTTGACAAATTTTCGTATGTATACCAATGTTTGCAAGCTTTTGCCTTTGTATTTCAATGCTGAATTCCTGCCTCAAAACAGTTCTATAAGCATCAGCCATCCATTGGAATTATCTTCTCTGAAGTTTCGAGGAAGTTTTATGGGACGCTCAGCTAAAATTTTCGGAATACTTCAGAAAGCTCCATAACTTTTAAGAAAGGATCTTTGTGGTACTTTTTCAGAAATATTTAACACAATCATGTTTCATCTCATATTTAGATTCCATTTACAAACGACATGTAGGCGAAAAACGACTTCCCTAGAACCGCAGGTTAAAATAAAATTGATGCAGAATTATTTTTGGTACACCGAATTTTCTTTCTCATTTTCTTCCGAGAAGTTCTTGAAATGACTTAGAATACTTGAAAGTAGTATTAATATTCTAATGAATATTGTCTGTCATATGTTGCGTTTCTCATGCTAACTTGGCGAGGATTTTGTCTTAATTTGTAACACAATTTGAATATCAATGGGGTTGTTCAGGAGAAGCACTTTCCTCTAATGCACATTGTTTTCTTGTTTTAAATGTGTACGTAAAATGGATGGCTGCTTAAATTTTCCTTTCGTATTCATGAAAATTTGAAACTTTAATATAGATTTGCGTTGATTTTTGCTCTGTATATGTGTCCCTGAGTATTTTCTATAATGCTATTTAATTTTATGCCGATTTCACAATGATTTAAAAATCTGTTAGAGCTTATTCAGAGAACACTCTGTTAATCTATTTACATATTTGTTGCTTCTGATTTGAAAAGTATTATTTCATAACTGACATATGATACGAAATGTGATGTGTATTTAAGCTACCGTGATTAATAAAATAACTGTTCCGTTCGCGGGTGAATGTAGGCGAGTTAAATTTTAGTTTGGTGCCTTGGAAATATCAAACTCCCTGCAATATCAATCTTAGTACAACATATTGAGCTTCTTCGTCAGCACATCTTGCGCTGATAAGAGTACTTTAAGAGTACGTAATCGCAGGAGAATCGCAACACTTGTTGCAGTAGGAAGTAAAGAGTTTTATTTTCTAACCATACATAGATGTTGTCTTTTCTTTTTCCAATTGTTTTCCTATCATGAAGGAGGTCATCGTACCGTAAAACTCGCTTTCGCGAGAATTTCTTGTTTTTCACGTCACCATTTCGCTGTTTCTCAGAATGCTCTCGCGACATCGTTTTGCCGGCTGAAAAGAAGAGCGTTTTGTCATCCAAATCCGCATATCATTGAAGAGGTTGCTTTGGCTGAACAAGAATCGTAATTGAGCCCTGAATTGGATCCTATGCTTCCAGTAACTGAATTATCTCAGCTAAGTAAGTAGGACAAATTTGATTCTGATGTCCAACCCCTTGATGTTGCATACAACGTCCTGTGTACATTATATTCAATCGAAAAGTGGTAATGAGAATTTCAGCTGTGTTTCTGTTTTTTCGGCTCCAGAGAAGTTGGGAATGAGCGATAGTCTATAACCCTTTGATGAAAGGAAACTGTTCGGTTGAGGTGATGAGCACCTCAATTAATAAAGATGTCTATGCATAGCTCATGCAAATTAGGAACGTAATCTTACTTCGAGTCTGACTTGCTGTTTATAACGGAACTTAGGGTTCTTCCGTTACAGAACTTTCCAGCGTACAGAAGGGGTTGATGGTTGCTAAACTTTAATTTATTTTTCTTATTAAACAACTTTTAAGTTACACTAAAGGGAGTGCGTCACTACTTTTCCTTCACTAAGTTATACCAGTCATCTTTGTGGCAATTAGCTGATGTTTAATAGATAGTTAAGAAACATGCCAATTTCTTACTCTCATAATTTGTTGCTACAAATCGTGTTGTGGTTTTTTATCAAATCTCAGTGTAGCACAAACAATTATGGAAGGATGGTGAATTATCTTGCGCAGCCATAAAGTTATTTCCCTTACTTTCACATTTAGCACATACGCAGGACGAACTTTTGTAGAACTGGGAAACAGTGGCTTTGAGACATATATATCATAGTTTTTTGTCAATGCTAATTGAATTAATTTAAATGTATTTATAATTTATAAATTTTGGCTCGAGCCGGACAAATATAGATTCAAAACACAAAAAATGCCTGAAAATACACAAACGCTCATGAGACGTTGATTTAAAAAGGAAATTGGATTTGGTTGTAATTAATTACGTTCTGATTTTGTGCACAGAGTTATACCTCCACTAATGGAATGTGTAGGCATAGAAAAGCTATGCTTTTCAACTAACTAAATATATTTTTAAATGCAGTTATCCATCCATAGCCGTCAGTCCAACTGTCTTTAAATAACGTTAGTGTAGTTCATTAACTCGGCATTACTGACATTCATCGCAAGCTTCGTCAACATTATTGAAATTCTGTGCTGCTTCAGTGAGTTAACCTTCTTCCCAATTTACGTTGGAGAAAGTTCTCATGCATTTTATTTGCATGCCATTTCCTACTCTTCTTTAACCAACTTAACTGCGGTGAAGAAATTCGATTTCAACTTCGATATGCAATATTTGTTCTGAAAGGCAGCAACGAAATACTATTTGCCATGTTGCTCTCTGGAGCAGCTGAACTGCTCTGCTTATATCTCATTACAGAAGCGGATGTGAAGATGGTTTACATATTGACGAATAAGAATCGTGTCGTGAAGTATCTTCAGAAATGTATTTTAAGGAAGTACAATGTGTGGGATTTCGTAATTGTGGAATAATCATGCAGTATGACGTCGTTCTATTCTAGCGTCCTTCAGTATTCATAAGATCTCTCGTAAAGGTGATAATAAAGCTAGAGGTTTTTGAATTATGATTCTTATGGGTGCAAAAAAGTGGCCCGATCGTTTGTAGATGTTGATTTTCTCTTTCTAAAACTTTATTTACTTCTGTTCTGATATGAAAATTGTCAGTGGAGATCGATTTGTGTCGAAAAGCAAAAAATACTTTATTTACCCCTGAATTCGCCATTATTTCGAAAAAATGGGAAAAAGTACATGTACATGTATAAAATTTGTTCGAAATCCAATTTAACTACTATGTTGCGCTTAGTTTCGTCGAACCATGCATGTAAGCTTATCACTAGGATGCTCCCCTTAAACTTGTTTGAAGTTCGTTCCTTCGGTATGTGAGAGCCTTATTTGAAAGGATCTTGGTAGTTTTGCTGACATTATTGGCCTACCCACGATAATGAGTACAAAGGTTATTATTTATAATGTTGTACTATTATTGCTACTCATGATATTCACCATAACTCATATTTGCATAAATTAATCATCTATTCTATTTCATTGGAAAGTTGTTGAAGTTACATGACCTCTTTGGTCAAATCCTCGTGTTTAAAACTGTTGTTTCATTTTCCAAGAAAAAGTCATTGGGGTCTAAAGACACCCTAATGACCTTCTTCTTCATAATTATGTTGCGTAAAAACCGAGCATTAATAGCCCTTTACGACCAGCGCGTGTTCTAAGCGTTTACTTAGGAGCAAAGGCGCTTCATAACCTGTGGTTAGTTTATGGTTCCTGTGCCGTAACTAATTGTGCGACTGTGATTTTACGCGTGTAACTCAAAAATACCAGTAACTCAGAAAGATTTTAACCAATTTTTGAGTAGATTTTAAAAATGAATTTCAGTAGATGATGTGAACGTTTCTGTGTGACGTACCACGTTGGTGGCGATTTGTGCACATTAATTTTATTCTTGAAACTCTTCATCTCCATTTCATCCAAGCTTCCTTTTATGTGCTGACGTTTTCCAGAATTTAAATATTATTATCGTTCATATTAGCTTCAATTTTCATTGTGATATATCATCGGGCTTTCAATAGTTGCATGCTCTGCACTGAAAAATGAACATATGTAATTACATATACAAATGTTTGAAAACTTACGCATAACAAAATTATCTTCTCGTTTAGTCAAGTTTGTAGTTTTTGTTCGTGGATGTATCAAAATTGAATTATAATTGAATATAGAAGAAGTAAATATGAATGCTATCCTATTCTGAAACACTAATGTTCTATAGTATCATTTATTCTCCTGTGTAAACAATACTTTTTACATCATTAATTTACTCAATCAGATAAAGATCGACAAGTTTCCACAAACTCACCACTGTTTAAGCCGACACATCCTCTCTCCTCCTCTTTCTTTTCCCTTTATTTTTACTTGCCTAATTGGAGAAGGAGAGCTTCCGTTCGCCTGCTAAACTTTTCCACCAATAAAATCCTAGAACTTGAGAGCTTAAGTCAGAGTTGCGTGGATATTTCACGGACCTGACATGCAACTAAGCACCACAACGCTGCTAGCGCACCTACGAGAGATGCTGGTGCCGTTAGGTGTCGTAGCTTACGTGTCATGAAGACTTGTGCAGCCTTGTCATGTGTCTTGAAAACTAGTGCAGCCTTGTCATGTGTCATGAACACTTGTGCAGCCTTGTCATGTGTTGTGAACACTTGTGTAGCCTTGTCATGTGTCATGAACACTTGTGCAGCCTTGTCATGTGTCATGAACACTTGTGCAGCCTTGTCGTGTGTCATGAACACTTGTGCAGCCTTGTCGTGTGTCATGAACACTGGTGTAGCCTTGTCATGTGTCATGAACACTGGTGCAGCCTTGTCATGTGTCATGAACACTGGTGTAGCCTTGTCATGTGTCATGAGCACTTGTGTTGCCTTGTCATATGTCATGAGCACTTGTGTTGCCTTGTCATGTGTCATGAGCGCTTGTGTAGCCTTGTCATGTGTCATGAACACTTGTGTAGCCTTGTCATGTGTCATGAACACTTTTGCAGCTTTGTCATGTGCCCTGAACACTGGTGTAGCCTTGTCATATCATGAGCACTTGTGTAGCCTTGTCACGTGTCTTTATCATGCATGCTTATTAGATGGGCTTGTCAGGATCGCTTGCCATATGTCAAGCACCTGTGTACTGAACCTTCTTGCTTCTGAAGTACAAAGTACGGCAACATAACTCTTTTTTTTCAAAGGAAGTTCCTTTAAAAAGAGGAAGTTATGTTGCCACACCCTGTATACGTATATGCCTGATGCTGGTCGGTAAGATGAGTCTATTTGAACAAGCTTTACGGGTCCGTGCAGTGAAACTCAAAAATTCGAGTTAGATTGTGCAGCAATTGCGGCGTTTAACGTAATCATTCACACATTAGTTAACGAATTGAAAGTCCCACTCATTTTGAAATTTATGCTCATGCCCCTAGATTTGATATAAAATCAAAGTTCCTCATTGCTATTTATTTGTTATTTAAAATGTCGATTTCATGAGCGTAATGGAAAAAATCCATAAAAACCTAAAAAATGGTTATTGATCTATATGATATTCATTTTCTCACCAGCAAAAGTTGTTTCCCGTCCTCTTCAAACGCTAGGGCAGTTTCCCCAGCTTTCCACCGATATATTCGTAATGAATTTCTTTACTAAAGACTCATCATTAGGTGCTTCAACATGCAATTGTAGGAGTGGTGTGTGATGTCAGACTGAACATTTTAAAGTGCTGAATCTTTTCGAGTGGGACATTCTTGATTGAATGTCTCAGAGCAATGCTCTAATTGACTGGAGTTTGAGATTCTTAAATTGCCTGCTGTTGTTGAGGTAAGATCTTTTTAGAAAGGCTTTTCTTGGAAAATCATTGGTTTTAATGCCATCATTTAATCATTACCGGATCTTCAGATTTTCTATCTATCATTCATTGTTTTGAATTATTTAGAGCGAAGCGAATGGATTTGTTTTAGAGTAAGAATCCGGGGAAAAATTTTCAGTGCTACGGACTGGAACGAACAAGTTATTAATTGTATTCTTGAGAAGTTATAATACCAGCGTGGCATAACAACACTTCAACTATCTTCATTATAGCCACAATAAGAACAGAAAAGCAGCAGCGATCCGTAATATGATAAAAAATTTTAATGCAACCTTGTTTAATGTTTCCTGAGCAAGACATCCAGTTCTCACTCAGAAGGAGGAACAGGAGTAACTTATCGATAGTATTTTATATCTGTTTATTAGCTGACCTTCATTTTACTATCTGGCTATTTGCTGAAGAACAATTACTTCTCGGCGTGTCCTTAAACTGAAGCTGAGAAACTTGAAATATTACAGCATTCGTGTTCCCTTCAATCCAGTAGCACTATCTTTTGAAATCTTGGCGTGTACTCATTTTGGCTTGGAATATTTGGAATATTGTCCATGGTGCAACGACCACAGAGAACTTGAACTCGACGCCCGGCAGTGATTGACTCAAGCCCTTACATTTCCTACTAGAAATATTTCTGCTGAAACTTGTGCAATAGAAGTTTCAATCGCAGGTGGCCCTCTGCTCGCTTCTAGTCTTGATGAGATCGCAAAGAAAAGATCCGATTTCACTCACCAAAGTTACATACTTGTACTCGCCTTCTCTTACGTAATTTCTCATGAATTTTTTGGAGAATTTTAGCTGTCGCGCGAATTGGGTTTTGCATGCTTATAAGGAAATATCTTTTAAAGCTTTATGAACGCTGTCCGTAGGCTATAGGGAGCGATGTTGCAGAATCTTTGCAAGAGGGTGGAGAGTGTTAGTGATTTTTTATTCATAAAAATTTATATAGACATACACAGTTTTCATTTTATTTTGCGAGTTAACTAAGATGTTGATTGAACCGTAAACATTTTATGAATATAGCTGATAAATTTCCCTACTACTGGTAGGCGATTCCATTACTTCCCGTACATACACGGCGGAGTTATTTTACCCTTCAAGCCACGTTCTCTTTTTCGCCTTAGACTATGTTCTTCTTCATTTATTCTTTCGGTCATTATTCACGTCATACTTCAGCACATTACACAAAAGACGTAATCGATATACCTCCAAATATGATCATAATTTAAAAAAATAATGAACCTATAACATACCTGGAACCCGGCTGAATTAGCAGGTAAATTCTGTGGGCTTAAAACTTGAGTACAAGTCACTGGTAAATCAACTGGTCATTTCTGCACTATTATACTTCAGTGATTCTTTACGAAGCTCGTTGTTTGCAATAGGTTTGTTGTACTTCTATCTTGTGCAGTTGTGGTTGTATTCTTCTTGACCTCCAGCGTACAGCAGCCTTGTGTTCAATAATCGCATTCAGAAGTCGCTTCTGACATAGCAGTCTGACTGAAGTTAACCACTGGCATCAACGAGAACGACAGAAGATTCGTATTTGATATTATTAACAGTTTATGTTTTGTATTTTTTATGTTGTAGCTCGTCAGAGAATTTTCATGTTTTTGAGTTGATGATAGATAATGCAGTGAAATAGCGTAGTTAATTTCTTTACACTGAATGTTGCGCTTATTTTTCAATGCCCTACAAAACACGCATGCAATTAAATAGTGTAATTCTCTCTTCATTTATGTTTCATAACAAAACTTTGAACATATATGATAAATCAGATATAGGGGCTTACATATGAAACTATTTATTTTTCCTTTTTAAGATCGTGAGAATCTTTTTGAATTTTTTTTTCTGAAGTTAGAATTCTCCTCACTAATTCACATTTACTTTTCTGAAAAAACTTTATATTAGGAATATAAAAGCAGATTGCTAGCAGTCCCTTAAACTTGATAGTGAGTTTTCTTGTTATGGACCGTCTATGAATACTTCAATCATTTTATAATCATGATAGTTTTCTTCCAGTTGTAGTATATTCAATAGCTGCTTTAACTGCAGATTGTTACACTGAGTTGTTTACTTGCAGTTTTTCGTCTGTTCCTGTCATAACTAACGTGATCGTAACCACTGCAGCTCTACAGGATGTGACAACACAACGTCCTTTTTTCAAAGGAAGTTCCTTTCAAAAAAAGGAAGTTATGTTGCCGCACCCCGTATCTCAGGGTGCCAAGCTATACGCTGGATCAGCATTCCAGGCACACGAGACCAGCTTTGGTGTCAACAATTTTTTCATGGTTAGAAGTTTCCAGTTCTCGTGTAGCTACCAAAGCTATCTCAGAAATGTAACGTTTTCGGTCATTTAAATGCTAATCAGATGGGTGTACGTTGCGATGATGCTAGAGTTGTTTGTTGTTATTGCTGTAGAATTTTATCACTAATGGGGAAAAATATGGTGAACAGTAATGATGCTATATCTTCATTGCTTGATGCATCTGTAATCGAAGCCTCACCACTGCCTAGAAAATACAACACATTAGTGTATAAATATCAATTAACAATAATTCTAAATTTTTGTTTCGAACAGACTTGTAGACATTTCTAAATTTTAAAAACAACAAAATTAACTAACACTGGTGTTCTCCGGAGAGAAGGACTATTTTTCCTGTTATAGTGTGTAATATGATTAAAATTCTTGCGCAGTTTTGCCTATTTCTTAGATTTATGTTGCCTACTTCTAGGCTCCAAGTACGTCATCGGTTCAACGTTTATTTTGAACTGTGGATCAATTTTAAAAATTTGGTGGCGGCGTCTGTGGCAATTCGATGCTTTTGTTTTTTATTCCTTATTCCTCTATGGAATAAGGAATAGTATGGTTAGCCTATTTTCGCTCACGTATGCATAATAATTATTCTCTGAGGGCTTATTGGTTGCTCAAGCTAGTCTTTAGCGAGCCAGTGCTTTTACTTGAAGCTGTTGTAAGCGTCAGAGATTCCAGTTTAAAAGGAAGGCGATAGAAATTTTTATTTTTTCTCATCTCTATTGTGTTTCGGAAGGGAGACAGATAAATTGATTTGTTGCTGAGATGGTTAAACCAGGAATATAATTATAATAATTGTAACATATCGATATACTCGTACAGATCCCTAATGCTATTGTTTTTAGTTTCTATTCCCGTAATTTTAAAATTTATTTTCAAGATTTTGCTTCTGCAAGCTTCCTATCGTAATCGTCTTCCCAAACCAGACAGCAAAACTTGACGTTTGGAGTGTAATTGTTTAGTTGAACTTTACTAGCTTTACTGTCCAGATTGTTATGAGATTCTAGAGCTGTAACTTTACTGCATGCACTATCCGTCAACAATGAATTTTACAGGATGTGACAATAACAGAACGCGAGACAAAAATAACGATGTTTATCTGGAGAATACATATGACAAGGAAAAACTTACATTTTTTACAATATGTTCGACTTGTGCAACCATCCATGAAGTACTTACAACAGCAGTTATTATGCAACTCTAGTATCTAAAATCTCCATGCAGCTAAAATGATATTTCTGCTCTTGCAGTCCCTTCATAAACCTCCATCTTGTAAATCTGCATGTGTACAGAAGATTAAATGAGTTGTGTGTTCGTGAGATTCACCTTCCTGTGCTAATTATACCACGCGACCAGCGTTTTAAGGCTGTGATGAGCACGATCCTGTGAATTAATATCCAAATGATGGAATCTCCGAGGCTAAATTAAAGCCACTTCGTAATTCGAGCGAAAGCCTCAAAGACAGGAATGAAGTCTTAATTCCTCTCTGCTTTCTTTCCAAATGAAGGTGCTCATTAACAAGTGCTGTTCGAGGTTTCAAATTAAATGAGTTCTCAAGGAAGATTTGAGTTGATCATCATTTGATTAATTTTTGTGTGCTTGGCCACTATAGAGTTCAATTTAGGAGTAACTTTAACCATACAATGCCCACAAGATTAAACATTTTGTTGAATGTTTCTTGTGATTCATTACATTTTCTGCGGAATATGTTCTTTCGTTGCGTTGTATGTTTTTTGTAATGGTTGAACTTTGTCAGGATACATTGCAATGCAACTAAATCTTTCGTTTTCGTTGATTTTTGTTCGGTAATTTTTTGATGATAATAATAATTATAAAAACAATAGTGATAATAATGGAACTCTCGCAATTTAGGGAGATATTCCAGAAACTTAAACTCTAGCAAGCACATGGACTAAACGAAGTGAATATGCAAGCCTTATCTTCCCTAACACTAAAAATGACTAATCTTTGAGTGAAGAAAACTTCCCGTCTCGGAACCTGATGAACAAAAAGTTACTACCATTGTCATCAGCTCCCCCTAGCACCGCGTAGCTGCAAATATTGAATAAAAAACACGCTGTCTGACATCTGATCTCATCTACATAATTGAATCTCGTCAGATTGAAATAAGATCAACATTCATGTTGTATTCATGATCGTGATGTTTAGCTGATACTCTGAAGCCCTGTCAAGAGATGTCCAAACAAATTTGTCAGTTTTTTTCGAATTTACTCGGTGTTATAGTTCATCATGCAGACATGTGTTACGGCTCATCATGCAGACATGTGTTACGGCTCATCATGCAGACATGCGTTACGGCTCATCATGCAGACATGCGTTACGGCTCATCATGCAGACATGTGTTGTAACTCGTCATGCAGACATGTGTTATGGCTCGTCATGCAGACATGTGTTATGGCTTATCATGAAGACATGTGTTATGGCTCATCATGCAGACATGTGTTATGGCTCATCATGCAGACATGTGTTATGGCTCATCATGCAGACATGTGTTATGGCTCATCATGCAGACGACACATGTTGTAGCTCATCATGCAGATATTCATGCTGCATCACCGGCTTCATAAACTGTGATCTGAAGGTGAAAGTGTTTAACATGTAGCTGCAAGATAAGTTCAACTTCACGGTCTATATTTGAGGTATAACCTCACGCAAGTTCAACCTCACGAGTTCAGGTACATGTTGATAGAAATTGAAAGTTGGTTGTCATGCTGCTTGTAACTGATATTCTGTTGAAGTGCTTTTCCTGCTAACAAGGATTATGTAGTTTTAATTACTATATTGTACTCATATATTTTTCAAGTTTCGTGTTTACTCTACATACATTCATTCTTTAAATTAAATGTCATACATATGTACTTCTGTATGCAAAAACGAAAGTTCCAAGACCTAGGCTTTTTTATTGGCAAGGTTAGGTAACGCATTTCACTCATCTGCTGACATTTCTGATAGCTTCCACGTAAAAATTCTCCATTTGTTAATTTTTTTCCGCCAATTGCATATTTTCCATCTCTACGGACGGTAAATATTCATTACTTATGTTCTTCTAATCTCGAGAGGAACAGCTATTTTACGAAGTTTGTTTGAGAAGAGGAAGATTCTCAGCCTCCCGCTCTCTGAGTTTTACGTCAAGTGCTGGACTTTCATTGGGTGCATGCACCGTAATTCGAGCAATCGGAGCATTTCTTGAAGAGGACCAGCTCTCAAATTGATACATTTCCTGGCAAATGTGCTGCCGCTGTTCTAAGGCTGCGCCATTTCGTTTGATCGTCGTATGGACTTCCAAAGTTATTTGCCCAGCCATGTTAGGCTTTTAGATTGACAGCCACGGTTTACGGCAACTTGTGAGCCCGTTCTAAAAATTTACGACGGTCTGAGTCTGATCGAGCTTGTCGTTTAAGGGACGCTCTCCTGCCCGCATGGGGCCCAGCAAAATGCTTTGGGTCTTAAAGGCAATTTGGGGCGTAAATAAATAGGTCCGTCAGACGATGCACTTGAAAGGGAATAAAATCCTTCTTGTAGTTCCTGCTCATCTCTGCAGGAGAACGAGCTTGCAGAGCCTCAGTACGGGCCAGTGGCAAATTTATGAGTTTATGTGTCAACTGTGTAGAAGACAGCATTTTGTTCTCGAATCAGTTTTTGCATTAATACGGTGCTCGGGACGATGAAAAGTTTTTCAACTGTTCACTTGATGACTTTGCATAGTAAGATGTATTTTTCGGAGGTGATTATTCTGAATAAATCCTGACCGTTTTTGAACAAAGTGATAAATCCAATAATCTATTCAGTTCATTTCTATTGTTGCTCATGCTAACTGAACAGATAATTTTGAGTCTGTGGATTCGGGGAATTTATAACTACTTTTTCTGTTGATATGAAGGGTTGCATGATAGAATTTTTTGTCCTAAGTATTTATTTATATTCATATGCTAACAATTAACTTTTTTCCTTCAAGATCTCGGTTTGAATTCAAAATTTTCGCATGGTGACGAGTTTAATTTTTGTTTCAAGATGTGTAATTTAATGTCAGTAGTCCTTCAGTGATCAAGAGGCTGAGAATTTTTTTTGAGCTACACATTAACGTTCAGCACTTACACGCGATTTTAATTTTACTACGTTATCTAACGTCATTTTTATCTCTTTGCTGCGGGTGAGATGTTAATGAAAAGATGCATTTTGAATTTTCTTTAGCATATCATTGAATTACTTGAGTTGACGACCTCTTAGTTTGCATTGTCACTCTTACCAATAAGGAAACGGCTTTCCTTTTACTCCAACTTTGATCACAGTTTGCCCTAGTACTCTACTGCAACTCTGAATATTTTACTTTTTGATATCATTGCTTTGCTGCATTCGATCAAAATATCCCAATTGTCTTTATTTTCCTGTATTTCAAGAGAGATATTAAGATGCCATATAATCGCCGAGTTGATTTTTGAATTATGCTGGCACATTTCATATTGTCTGAAGTATCATACAAAGTTCATAAGATTTGAAACTTCAGTCCTTAAGCATTGTTAATTTAGCTAATTCTCTATTGTTTATTGCAAACAATGATTGATTTGTTAGCATGCTGTAACTTATATGTTACAAAACAACCACCTTATATGTTTGTTTTCTGCTTGGACGAAAAATTGTGTGAAGTTTGTCTCTTCTTGTCGGCAAAAGAATACAGAGCTTCCGTAATCCTGTTTGATGGTTCAGTCGGAATTTTTTGGGAAAGAGAGACGCATAAAAACCGTCGCTGGTCGAGGTCTAATTCACGGAGACGTGCTTTTTTTTCTATATAAAAAAAAAAA
>VCRD01002110.1:46166-63839 GCA_006783055.1 Trinorchestia longiramus
GGCTGCGCCATTTCGTTTGATCATCGTATGGACTTCCAAAGTTATTTGCCCAGCCATGTTAGGCTTTTAGATTGACAGCCACGGTTTACGGCAACTTGTGAGCCCGTTCTAAAAATTTACGACGGTCTGAGTCTGATCGAGCTTATCGTTTAAGAGACGCTCTCCTGCCCGCATGGGGCCCAGCAAAATGCTTTGGGTCTTAAAGGCAATTTGGGGCGTAAATAAATAGGTCCGTCAGACGATGCACTTGAAAGGGAATAAAATCCTTCTTGTAGTTCCTGCTCATCTCAGCAGGAGAACGAGCTTGCAGAGCTCAGTATGGGCCAGTGGCAAATTTATCAGAGTTTATGCGTCAACTGTGTAGAAGACAGCATTTTGTTCTCGAATCAGTTTTTGCATTAATATGGTGCTCGGGACGATGAAAAGTTTTTCAACTGTTCACTTGATGACTTTGCATAGTAAGATGTATTTTTCGGAGGTGATTATTCTGAATAGATCCTGACCGTTTTGTGAACAAATTGATAAATCCAATAATCCATTCAGTTAATTTCTATTGTTGCTCATGCTAACTGAACAGATAATTTTGACTGTGGATTCGGGGAATTTATAACTACTTTTTCTGTTGATATGAAGGGTTGCAGGATAGAATTTTTTGTCCTAAGTATTTATTTATATTCATATGCTAACAATTACCTTTTTTCCTTCAAAGATCTCGGTTTCAATTCAAAATTTTCGCATGGTAACGAGTTTAATTTTTGTTTCAAGATGTGTAATTTAATGTCAGTAGTCCTTCAGTGATCAAGAGGCTGAGAATTTTTTTTGAGCTACACATTAACGTTCAGCACTTGCACACGATTTTAATTTTACTATGTTATCTAACGTCATTTTTATCTCTTTGCTGCGGGTGAGATGTTAATTAAAGGATGCATTTTCCATTTTCCTTAGCATATCATTGAATTACTTGCGTTGACGACCTCTTAGTTTGCATTGTCACTCTTATCAATAAGGAAACGGCTTTCCTTTTACTCCAACTTTGATCACAGTTTGCCCTAGTACTCTACTGCAACTCTGAATGTTTTACTTTTTGATATCATTGCTTTGCTGCACTCGATCAAAATATCCCAATTGTCTTTATTTTCCTGTATTTCAAGAGAGATATTAAGATGCCATAAAATCGCCGAGTTGATTTTTGAATTATGCTGGCACATTTCATATTGTCTGAAGTATCATACAAAGTTCATAAGATTTGAGACTTCAGTCCTTAAGCATTGTTAATTTAGCGAATTCTCTATTGTTTATTGCAAACAAGGATTTGTTTGTTAGCATGCTGTAACTTTAAACGACCACCTTATATGTTTGTTTCTTGCTTGGACGAAAAATTGTGTGGAGTTTGTCTCTTCTTGTCAGCAAAAGAATACAGAGCTTCCGTAATCCTGTTTGATGGTTCAGTCGGAATTTTTTGGGAAAGAGAGACGCATAAAAACCGTCGCTGCTCGAGGTCTAATTCACGGAGACGTGCTTTTTTTTCTATATAAAAAAACAGAACAAACAGTCCTTGCATCTGCATTTTGATGTCGTGAAATCTGCTCGTTTCAGTTTTTGGACACTGCGAATAGAATTTTAATCTCTTGCCTCCATCTCTGAAATATGACCACTTAACTTAATAACCCTTGAAGCTTAATTTCTCGGATGTAATAAGGGTAGATCGAACAGAGTGATCAAATGAAAGATATGTAAAGAAACATATATTTATTACGATGATATTGGTACGAGTCCTGGTAAATAAAACCTTCATATCACAAATCACGATAAGGAATTTGTTGTAGCTTCATGTTTCTATTTTGATTTAACTTGCGCATTTTTCTGTTCTTCATTTCATTGCAGAAAAACTTCGTGGAGCTTTCAATTTTTTGCAATGATATCCGTCACATTCCTCGTGAAAAGAGCGTATGCTTTGAAATAGTCTCATGGTAGTGGCTGGCTGCCACGTCCCTGTATCCAATGAGGAATTTCTGTTTCTTTGCTTGCTTGCCCTTGAGGAAACTCCTTGACAGCTGTTCATGCTGGCAAATATTAGAAAGAAACAGTAGTATGAATCATATCTGCTAAATTATGACTGGTGATCTTTTATCTGAAAACTTATCAAGCGCCTGCTAGAATTTCTATGGTAATGATTTTGTTCTGTTGAGGAAAATCGGAGACGCCTTATTGAACGATGGTACGTCTATTGTGGAAGATGAATGGTTTAACCGACTTTGTTTCTTGATTTCTTTATTTTTTGCATTGAGGTTTTTCGTTCTTTTACTTTACTCGTTACGTTTCAATAGGCATTTATAGTGACGTTCGTTTATAATAGGTTTGTTTTGTCACTTGTAGACTTTTTGGAAAATATAAGATGAATTGAATTGTCTCTTTTGTGCCTAGATTTTATCATATGCTTCCTACTACACCTGCAAGCTAGAATCCAGTTGAAAAGAAGTAAAAACACTCGTCTCGACTGAATTTAATTTCCAGTAGAGAATGATGGGTATACGACGAATTGCATAAGAAGAAAATCTCAACGAAGCTGAAACTTTTTAGGCGTCCTTTTCTGCGCTGCAAAGGTAAGAATGTCGAGAATTTAGGTTCAAAAATTACAGTCCAGCTGTCCAGTTGTTTTTGTTCTTGCAGTGTTCGACTGCAAAGGAAAAAAGAATAAAATTAAAAAGATAACTATGCAATGTTATATACTAGAGCGAAAAGTTTGTTACTATAGTCAGAAATGGACATGGATGAAAGATTTTTTCTACTTGTTACTGATTTGGAAGCGTGTTTGTGTGAAACATTTAAGTACGGTTAATAAAAGGTTTTATCTATTTTAATGTATTCGTAGGACGACAATTCACAAAATTCTACATAGTACTGACTTCGTTGTCCCTTTGCGCGTCCCCTGCTTCACTCTTCAATTATTGTACTTGAGAAAAAAAAACACAAAGTCTTTTAATTTGAATATGGTCTTCCTGTCCTGTTGATTCACTCCCTGATGCTAAGAGCATTGAATGATATCGCTTCAAGCTCACACACATCGTAATATACTTCAATGAATTTCGTCCTAGCATGGTCGAATTAACTACAAATACAACAGGTGTAACTGGGCGTCAATTCATGTTTTACATGTTCTGGATACAAAAGGGAATGCATAGGTTTCAGAACAGTCGGTGCTCGCAAAGTTGCTACGCGTTGATTGTGTGTGGTTTAACTTGAAACATAGTCTAGAATCCTAAATTTGTGAGAAACATTAACTGATTTTCCAAATTCTTACGGAACGCCTTCTGGTTAAAAAATGATCTCGCCTGATTTTGTTTTTTAAATTTACATTCCTTGTGCTAGACTAAAAGAAACTTCCTTCTATGAACACTATATAATAAAACGCTAGGTGTCTCCTTAAATAAATAAAATTTATATATTTTTTGTGTGTGCGTAATTTCTCCTATGTTATTGCAATGAGAGTCTCCCTTAAATACTGGTAATTAAATCTGTAGACTTTCAGGTATATAGATAATTAACCGCTGGAGTTAAAATCGTAGACTTTATGATTAGGTCTGAGAATCTGTTGCTTCAATTTCTTCCTTCAAATGCATGATATTAAACCCGTCTCCTTACATGTTTGTACAGTGAGACCAGATTGTTGTTCACAAGCGCGAATTTTCATAACGACAATTTTTTTCATGTGTGCATTTGTTGGTATACCTCGGTAGGAATTTCGAAATTTTCGGTAAGATTAAAAGGAGTGAGATTTATTCAACCATCTTATTTCTTTTCTTAAATTTACTTTACGTGTTTGTGGACTGGCACAAGCACCCGAACCACAAAGATATGTCGACAAAAGACCGCATTCATTCCGAAACAAAAGTGCTTTTGGAGAGCGGAAAGAGTTTATCACGATAATAATTTATTGCTCACTGAATACTACATGCATTAATGTAATCATCCGATGCCACATCCTTTCTTTTCTGAGGAGCAATGTCTGAAATATGATTGAGACTTATTGATTCATATGCACTACTCACCTCGAGACATTCAGACACTGATTATTCCGAAGTAATTCTTGAAACTTGGTTCTTCATGGAGATACTCCTTCTGGTCAAAAAAAGTGTCGGTGTGCATGCAGTTTTTGACATTAGTCGAAAACAGTGCACGAGGAATAATTCTAAATGTTTAATTTGTTCAATGTACCTTCAATGTAATGCATCACAAGTACAAAAAACAAAGATAAAGAACTAATTTCCTGAATGCTATTGCAACATTACTACTGGAATATTTTTCGAACTAGCACCACCAACTTCTGACCAGAGACAAAAAATAATAAATAATAATAATAGGGGAGGGGGAAGAGACGGACCGAAAAACCGACTTGCCAGTATTTTTAACACTCAAGGCACTGACTAGACAGGGGCTTACGTTGGTTCATTGAGATGAACAGCACTTGTGGGGTGGATCTGTTTTTGTCCAGTTGATACGGTTGGGTACTCCAGATTTATATTTTTTTAATGAGACTGTCAGACTATACTTCCGTCTTCTCCCGTCCCAGAGCACTGTTCCCTTCTGTTTTTACTTATTCTTCTCTTATTTTAGTCACGGATTATTTTTAACATTTGTATGCTGACGTGAGCGTAAATAAATTATCGCTCGTGGTTCAAACAAAGTATAAAAATTCACCCACTTCTGGGTAACTATTATTGATATTTATTTAGTAATACGGAAGGATGCCCTGAGTCAAACTGATTTAATACAGTAAAATATTGAAATGATATTTTAGTGAAAAAATTGTTCTCGATAGATGCACCACTAAAAAGTATTACTGATCTTTTTATCTTACAGAAACTTGGTAACAATTTCTCATGAGGCTGTTGTTGACTTGTGAATAAGCTAACTGATTTTTCGTAAGCATTGCTATTTTGTAGCTGTGGTCACGCAGGTTCTTCGTACATGTAATTTGCGTAATTGCAAACAGAAAAGAAAAATTTATGTATCGAGATAGCCAAAAGTGTATTCACTACGTTAAGTATTTCTGTATAGACGAATCCAAGTAATCTGCCCTTTCAGCATGTTCATTCTAACCACAGTTTTTAATTACCAATCAAAGCATTGTTACGGGTGCCACTTTATATCTGGCATCTAGTCTTAAAAATGTAAAACATTCCTCATTTGACATTTAAAACTGGTTCTTGGCTGCTTGTTCTCCTCCAGTAGAATATTTAGATATCATACGGTTTTCTAAATGAAATGTTAGAACCAACTTTTATACTGTAAAGAAGAGTAATTTTAGATGCCAGAGGTGAAATATCTCATACCTTACTTCGGCACTGGTCTCTCCTTCCCAGATTATTTAAGGGTTTGACAGCGTTAGTGCATGGAAGTCAGCAGACCCTCGACATGAAGAAGAAGTACCACATGAGAAAACTCTCACGACCTCAATTTAGCACCTTCTTTGCTGGGGGCAGCACTTGAGGAGTCTCATGGGTTGCGTTTGGGTCCCAATTTTCAGGTCTGCCTGAAGAATATTGCGTGTTTGTGAAACCTTGCAGTTGCTCGAACCTTTCGGAAATTTCAAATCTACGGGTAATGTGCGACATATTTGAATGTAGACTACGGTAAGTGCGCAGTGGAAATTTCTCTTCCTCGCTAGAATGCAGCTGCTTGGAATAAAGGAGTTACAATTTATTCATTGAATGGAAAGACTCGTCTAAAAAGATTCTATGTGTGACTGGTTTGATTCATTTAGTTTCATTCACTGAATGGTTAACCATCATTCGAACAATAACTAGAACTTGCTGTAGAAAAGATTGTAAAATATACTCAGGTACTAATGATCTTGAATCACTATGAAAAATATTTTATGTATTTGAAGCACGTTTCGAACGATATTCGGACGTTAATTGGGTGATCTTCAACACCTAAATTAGAAAAAAACACATCTGTCTTCGTATACGATAAAATCCGAAACTCGCTGGTTTCTCGCAGGATATCTTTCTTAGATACCATAACACTTTGTGTTCCTAAAAGTAACCTATTAAATTTCAGTGCAGATTACTGAAAATATAATGGGACATTAATTTTTCGTTTTCTTTGTGTGAAGGGAGCACAGGTATTACGCGATGAAGCACGTTTACAAAATTACACAGGTATAATTTCTACTCGTTTTTTTCATTTGTGATGCAAATAAATGAAGCTCTGTATGTGGTTAATATTGAAAAACTCGGCGTAATCACGATGGTACTAGCAGGGTTTAGTCGGCTTTCGATGGAGTGAATGTTGCAGGCAAGAGCTTATGAAAGACAGCAGCGATTTAATTATTTCTACAATCTAATATTGTTCAATTCACATCCAATAACAATTGATATCTATGCAGGCAGTTTAATCTTATTGCAGAAAATTGCACACACTTTATGAGACTACAAGAAATTCATTCTTGTTTCTGCCCTCAGCTGGACAGGTCTATTGCGCCTCATGCTGGCGGAGATCATGTGACTGCTGGAAGGCAAAATTTCTCAGAATTGACTGGTAGGTCAGGTCCTATGAACACGGAACTTCGAGCCAATTTTTTCATCCGAAATTTAGTATTTGGATATGTGCGGCTCAAGTAAAATACTAATGTCACCTGGAATCTTTCGGTCTCATGCTTTCGTTGTACGGTTATTTTCTAGATAATTTGTGATATTTTCCTCAATCCACGCGAAATCGTTCTGTTTAATGCCAATTTTGGCTTAGTCGGTAATGATCTATGTTGACAAGAAATACTGGGTGTCCTACAAAAACTAGAAAATTCGCTACAGTTCATTTAATTGTTTGGAGGCGACCCTTCTCTTTGGTATACAGCGATACCATCGGTAAGTTAATTCTTACTTACCGAACTAAAAACCTGTCGCTAATTTTCTTGCCAGCTTTTCAGTTTCCAAGTTAGATATTTTTTCTTGAAGAAAACAATCGCCTTGCCATGAACACATAATAATCGACGGAATACTGGAATTAAATAAAGATAGATTGAAATTTGTTTATTTCAGTTAATGTATTTAGTTTATTGATAAAGTAAAATACATAGTAAAATACATGCGTCAAATGGTGTTATAACTGCAAAATTTCCTGTATTTTATTGGAGCACTTTGTAGGTTATCTTCACTGCCTTAGTTTGAAAGTGACTTGTGCCTCCCACTTTGGTATTGATATTATTTAAAAATAACTCCACTCGACCACTGTTTACTGCTTTAAGCAAAGAAAGCTTATCGATTTTCAATACACTAACGCTTTGTGAACGTTAATATATAGTTGAATACTACTACGAATACAAAGACGTGAAGCCCTCTTCATGGTTTATAAATGAATTTACTCTTATTTCGAGAGTATTACTGAAAGTAAATTTTACATGGTAAATAAATGAATAAATGAGCGTCCGTATCGACAAAAAATCCAGGAAGCTCACACAAGCGCTCAATCTGTGTTTAATTTTAGCATGACATGCCAAGGGGAAAAAATATATCCACAAGTCTGATGTATCTGTTCGAGGTTCATCATTAATGTTAATTAGAAATAAACTTGCTGGTATACGAGTGATTACGTTTTTATTGTACATTGCTAGATGCGGTCAATGCGCTGTCACCGAACGTGTCCGACTTAATTAACAATTTTGTGCTCATTGTGAAAACAGTAATGAATTTTATCTTTTTTTTGTGATGTGAACAGTACTAATTATTTTTGGGAAATGCTAAAACAGATGTTCCAATTTATGGATTTCCATCTGATGATAACACGTAACTGAAGATACAAACAAACGTTATGTTCGAATGCGTGTTAACAAATGAAGATATAAAAATCTGAAATTACTGCAAACAGACTTCCAACTACGTGTAGTTGTTGTACAGCACTACCTTTCAAAATTATTAACTGCATTTATTGTTGGATCTAAGTTCAGATATTCAGATGGTTGCTTCCAAAAGAAAAATTAATGCGATTTTTTTTTGCTTTTTGATGCACTCTGATGAACTGCATTGGTAACGCTCCACATTACTCTCTCGTTAAGCTTTTGTTGCTTTTTAATCATTAAATAATGTGAAACTATTTTCTTGAATATTCAAGTCTTTTTATGTTGAGAAGCAGACGAAGAATAACTGGAATTTTGCTGAATCGAAGTGACAAAATACATGTGTAAATTTAATGAAGTATGCCATTCATATTGCTCCTCTTTCTTCCAGAATAAAAGTACTTACAATAATTTGTATAAGCAAACATCACTGCAATTTTGTAGATTATACGTGCGCGTGCTTTCAGAATTGTCTACGGTCTGTGTTAGCTTCATTCATACGTCAAATGTATTTGTATATATGTAAGTACATATGTATATATTTATAGCTTATGGTTAAACTAGGAATATAATAATAGTAGTAATAATAATAAAATTTATAGTTTATATACATTTATATAATATTCATTCATATATGAAACTGATGTATGAAGCCCTCAGTCAGCTGGAACTGAAATTCATTCAGTAATGTTGCTTCTAGTGAACTCAGCTTGTGACAGTTATGTTGAAGTAGAAATTTACTCTTTCCCCACTCTGATACTGTACCACGATTTAAGTCAATTTTTACGTCTCTGTTTGAACTCATCGTACGAATACTTTTTAAGCGTTTGTTTTCAGTGGTGGAAACTGGTGTTAGTTATAGCTCTCCATGTCCAGACTGAATTATACACACTGTAAAACATCTGTATTGCTCTGTTTTAACTCACATATTATTATAATGAAACTCAATGTTTTCTAAATAACACTTTTAAATTAATACCAGCTATTTTAATAAAATTATACACGTGCCTCGAGAAATAAGCACTACGTTCCAAGTTTCAAATGAGTGCTGTTGACTGTGTGGTGCTACAACACGATGTTGTTTTTAACAAATGCTTTTCATCTTTCCAACATTCTAGTATGATTTTTTGCAGCTGTGGAGCTGTAGTATGCATGATAATGTTATTTGTTTGAAGAAGGCTTTCTTTCATGACGTTTTAATATTAAATTTAATTTCCTTGGACTTCTGTCATTGAAACTACTGCTAAATAACTGTATATTAAACAACTCTTATTTTGCTTTTTGACGAACCTGTTGGATGTTTAGATGCGCTGTTGCTCTACTATGTTAAAATGGCTTTTGTTCCTTTTCATTATATAAACTTCCACGCGGGGATTTGTTAATTCATAGATTAAGATTTTAAAACTCAATCGACAGTAAGTCATCAGTATCCCAAAGTTTATCAGCCGCTTGAAACTGGAATTATTGAACAGATTCCATGAATAAAATTATTTAATTTCTGATAATTTGGGGATACACGTTTTACGAGTATGATAGCTTGTAGTGACGTGTTTTACTGCACTTGCTGAGAACTGCAGCGCCATCTTTTGCTTGATGAAGACAAATATAGCAATAAGCTGTTCATACAGCCCAATCAAATCTGCGAGAATGGAGCCATGATCGACTTCGTTAGGTAAATGGGCAAGTCATAACTAGGCCTACAGCCGCCTAAACTGATGCCAGCTGTCATGACTGGCAAATGCTGTGACTCTGACAGAGAAAATACTCGCTGCATCAACGGGCAAATGCTGGGCACATTTCATTCCTGAGTAGAGCAAGATTCCAGACGCTTTGGAAGTTCGATTTGTGGTCGTCGTATAGCTCAAACCTAGAATACTTCCATAAATAGGAGCCCTTGTGTGATACTAAAATTTTCAATTGGTCACAGGGTAGTAATAATTTTTAACCTGAATATTGAAAGTTGAGAAATGCCCGTAGGTGTAGAAGAGAAGTGAAAAGACTGACCTCGCCTTACTGTGCTTATGTGTTGCCAGATTTCTTTTTTGTATTTGAAAGGGCATACGGAACAGTTTTCGGAAACAATTTACAGTGGAATCAGTCAATTAGAACAGAATATGGTAACCGGAATGAGCCGAGTAGTTCATTCTTGGGCTGCTACTCAAATCCCATGCCGTCAGTTATCAGCCACGTACGGACAATAGATAGTGCACACTAATTATATGCCAAGAGTTATAACTAGTGTACATGAAATATCATTAGTGTGTAATGTGAGCTAACCATTGTAAAAAAAATTGATGACTGAGGGTGTGACTGTTAGCCCTCCTCCTATACTTCTTCATTTCTGGTGCCTGTGTGTGATTGAGGTGCATGTGAATGATTGAGGTGCCTGTGCGTAGTTAACGAGCCTTGACGCGATGAATGCCCCAACATAATAGGAAATGGCAATAGGAACGAGCCATTTTGTTCATTCTTATGCTACCCAAGGATGAACTAATTGACTTGCCCCTGTTACCATATTCTGCCTTATCCTATATGACTCGTGGTGCAAAATAATTACATGACTTGTGGTACACAAAAGTTACGTACCTGACTCGAGGTATATAGAAGTTATGTACGGAACTCGAGGTAAACAAGAATTTTGTACTCGACTGGAGATATAGCAAGATTATGAGACTTGTGGTATACGATGTGACTCGCACTACTCAATAGTTTGTCACTAACGGATACAATAATTATGACTCTTGGGACACAAAAATTTTCATTTGTGGTGAACAATAACTATGATTCATAGTAGTGCTAGTGCCAGAAGTCTGTTGGTGTTCTAATGTTTTTTCTCCAGCTGCATGTTTCATGCATGTGTAAATTTTGAAGAGTATAAAGCTTTCATCATCTGATGTAAAAATGAACGTGATTTGATGCCACTGCGACAGATTATCCATGTACAGTTAGGTTCAGAAGACTTAAAACCTCTTTGAAAAACGTTTAAATTTTAATAAGGTATGATAGCTACAGAGCCAAATTATCGAATAATCAAAGCCCATGTCAAGGGGGAATAGTAGACGTCAATTGCAAAGCAATTTCAAGTGCATCTCAGTACAGTTGATCCAATGAAAAGAAAATGGGAGAAACTTTATTCTAGAATCGGATTGATTCTAACATTCTAGTGCTCCAAAGAAAATTTCCTCCCGATGAATTAGGAATAAAGTCAGAATTATTTTTGAAAAACGTCAAACTACACAAACAGAATTAGTAAATGAACTTAAAGTTGTGTGAACACTTGTTCATCGTCAGAATGTGATCAATGCATTACGGCAACAGGGTCTGAGTTCTTACAAAGCTAGGAATGTTCTCCTAACAAAACGCCCCATGAATGCACGACTTTCCATCGAAAAAAGGTATTCATCAAATCCAGGCCGGTTCTGGAACGATATTTTCTGGTCAGGAGATGCAAAAATAGAACTATTCAACCACAATTATAGGCGTCGTTTCAAACTTAAGGTAGACTTCGTATTATCAAGGAATGCACCAATGGCGAGATGTAGTAGGATATTTTGCCCAAGAATTTTTTGAGTCAGTGAACAAGCTGCGTCTAGGACAAAAATGAGAATTCCAGCAGGACAAAGACTCAAAATTCACCGCTAAAGCAACTAAGAAATGGTTTACTGATCACACTGGGAATGTGTTCCAGTGATCATGCTGGACACTTTACTTAACTTAATCAAAAATTTGAAGAAAAAACTCAAGGCTACAGTACAAAAAGGAGTCAAGAAATTTACAAGATTTGGAGAAAACTTGCGTAGAATAATGGGAAATAATTCGTCTCAATAAGTATGAAAACATAATTTTTGAATACAAGCAATGATAGTCATATAAAACAAAGGCAATGCCACAAAATTTTAAATGAATAATTTTCGCTTGTGTGCACAATATTTTGTAGCCGAGTTCATTTGCATTTTTTGTTATTTTTTTCGATTTTTTTTTCATATAGAGTACTTCTGTACTGATAAATGCATCATTTCAGTATAATTTTACCTTGTACATCTAATTTTAGTTCATTAGAATTTCAATAAGTATTTCCAAGTGTTGAATACATTTTAATGCAACTACGTATAGTTGATTTTTGGAGTGGCTTAGCCATCTCTTAACTCTTAAGAAAGTATTAGTCTTTCAATGTTGGATTTCACTCATTTGAACGTGAGTCAAGCTGTACTTAAGACCATAGCCTCATCAATTCACCCCACCATAGACATTCCACGTGTTTTCTAGAGGTTGTACCTAAATATGTCGATGACCACAACGAAAGTAAAAATCAACCTGAGGAGAAAACTAGTTTTTAATAAGCTGTTTAGAGTCGCAAAACATCATCGTTGATTTCAGGGGTAACAAACGTAGGGGCTTGAAATAATCCTTTATCATAGTCGAATATTTGATATTTGAGTGCAGCAAGAAAGGGAACTCTAATGCTCGTATCACGTTTTGACGAGTCAGATTTTCAAACTATTTGTGTCAATTATTCACAAGAACTATGCGTCGTAATAAGATTCCTAAAACTATATTTCACTGCTGTTTATTCATAAGGAGAAGCAACAGCATTCTGCAAATCAATTCAGGATTGTCATATTGTTATACAAATGACTGGCATTTTTACTACAAATCTCCCTTTTAGGAGTTACCTGTAATGAAAATCGCTCTCAATGCGTTACACTATAGCTAAGAAAAAATAATTTTGAGCACGTGACAGTGATGGTTATCAATTTACATCCGCATAATCCTTGATTGACGTATTTCATCTCTCGCTTTGTGTAATAGTTAGTGATTGCTAAACAATATTTCCTGCGATGAACAAAATGATGGCAAACTATTCCGGCAGCCATGCTTCGATATACTCTTATATTGCCGAGTTTACCCGTCATTTAATCTCGTTATGGTTCCCTCTCCCTCTGCAATCATGGCGTCCATTGATTGCTTTCATTATATTACGCGTGAAGCACTTCAGCAGCTGCGTGATGTGGTCGATGACATTCTACGACCGCACAACATACAGGGTGTCCATAAAGTCTCTTATAATAGTCTCTTATAGCCTCTTTCTCCCTGAAACACAAATGCAAAATGTGATTAAAAACTTTAATAAACACTAAATACAATAGAATAAATCTAAAGAAAATATCTTATCAATTGCATTTGTAATACATTTTTGAAATGGTAAAGGGACTTTATCGGCACCCTGTATAACTTTCTTCTCTTGTGTGGTACAATCACTCTGTTAATGACGGTATGCACAGTCGTTTTTATTTGGGTTGTAAATGGTGTCAGTGATAAGGCATCTCCTTACTATGGTTCTTGCGTTAGCGAATTATAATCCGAAGTTCGGTGTGTTTTAAAATCTTTTAAGAGATTATTGCTGTTTTCATTGAGTGCTCGATCTTTAGTAATGAATAAAATTTAGCATCGTTCGGTTATTCACAACTTTTCTTGGAAGAGTCCGATTATTTTCAATAGGAATGCAGTGAAAAAGATTTTTCTGGTATATTCCTAGTCTGTAATCGTCATGCTGGCTATACAGATGTTGCGTGTATTCTGGGATTCAGCTTACGTAATTCTGGTCAAGAATATCTCAGAATGTATTTTACGAGGTGCGCCAATAAGGATTCTTATATTTCTAGGTTTATCAAAAATAGAGTACAAAATTGAGAGTGCTAAACCTATTCCTAAAATAGAGTACAAAATTGAAAGTATTTTATGTTCAAATTCTACTCGTACATACCTACAGTACTATGTATTTTGTTTCACTTATCTATCAGTCAAGGGAATGCCGTTTTTCGATATTTCTATACTCTACGATAAACACATCATTTCTGTATAACTTGGCTTGGTAATTCACTTAATGCATACAACTTAATAATAAGCATGCTATTTAGAGAATATTGAATACTTTTCAATTTAACTGTATATAGCATGTAAACAGATGCTAGAAATTATTTATCAGTTACTGTTTTTATTTTTCAAGTTAGTTATATGATTCCACAATCACATAAAGCTTTTATCTCTGTGTGCATGCCCATTTATTGGAATGTAGTCTTTTTCTTAAGTAACTTGACCTATTTAAAGGCCATCAAGTGGTCCTTCTAAACTGTTCCCTAATAGCTCTTGTCTGAACAAAGTCTCTCCCACTCTTCTGTCAATGTAGGGCGAACTGTATAATGTAATGTAGGCCCAACTGTATGATGCAATGTAGGGTGGACTATATTACGTAATGTGTGGAGAACTATATAATGTAATGTAGGGCCAACTGTACGATGTAATGTAGGGCGAACTACATAATGTACTGTAGAGCGAACTATATAATGTAATGTATGGCATATATAATGTAATGTAAGGCCAACTGTATGATGTAATGTATGGTGAACTATGCAATGTATGGTGAACTGTGTAATGTAGGGTAAACTGTATGATGCAATGTAGGGCAAACTAAATGATTTAATCACCGAGCCGACTCGACGGCTTTGTTAACCCATTGACCCTTTATAGTCTTTTAATCCTTGAATATACAGTTTATTGTGAATGATTAGGAAAAATGATCGCATTGGTAAATATCGTACAACAGTACCAGTTTAGAAAACTCATGTATGATGCATGACGTAGTGGACAGTTAATTTCAAAACTAATCGTCGATAGTTGTATAGGTGAGAGGAGTAAATCATTTTTAAAAAATACGTGGTTTGAGCTTCAAGGATCAGGTTAGTATCCGAGTCGTGGACTCGGCACCGCTTTAGAAAATTTGCTAAGCCGTTTTGCTGGAGACAGACAACTATTGCACAATACAATTGGTTAAGATCTTAGTGCAATGTTTTAAGTCAAATTGATGGACATCAAAAATATTAATTTTTAAAACAATGACAGTGATTGTAAAACACGACACTTTTGTAAGAAAAAATAAATTCTTCTGGTAAGGTTATACGCTAATACAGTTGGGTCATTTCTTTTTATCTATTTCATTAAACTCGCATACGTACATGAACAATAAATAACAGAATTCGTGGTTCTCTTTGCTTCACGCTACCTGTTGAATATTTCTACATTAAAATCCGTCTTGCAAGTTGGTGCATCACTCAAGCAGAATATGAATATAATACTCATCAGTTCCATTTCATCATGCCTGACTTCTGCAAGACTTGTTCAAAGTTTCCAGCAAAATTAATATCAGAAATTTGCACTAGGGAAATGAGGAAGCCTAGCGCCCTGATGTGAGGGAAGTTTGGCTTAAAATATCTTCCTGTTGGAGCGGCCGTCCGTGTTGGCAATTATGGCGGTAATTGAAAATGCATTTCACAGGCCCAGCCATTATCATCAACGGATCCGTTTTAATGTAAATCGACCATTTTCTTGTCCCATCAATGCTTTTATCATCTCGTCGCAGAACGTTCTCGAGACAAATTGTTTTCCACGTTTATGATTGTGTTCCTGTCAAAAATGATGTGTAATTTTACTGTTGAAGTAGAGATAATATTACGCGTATGCCACTACGTTCATGTAATTCCGACATGCTCTGTATTTCACGCTTTGGTGTGTTTATAAATACGTCGTGATATCTGGAATATGGGGACTATAATCTGTGACCTTAAATTCAAAACAAAATGAACCAATTGGATGCGATCGCCAATTCGAAGGGATTCAAACCTCCCCACACAACGAAGTAAAGAAGAAAGAAATATTGAAATTAAGGGATGATGATATGAGAAAAGTATTACAGTATACAAAAATAATTCACATTCATTTCATGAGACGTGAAATACTATAATTTTGCATTCATCGCCGCCTCTGGAATGGCAGGCGTAAAAGCAGGTATTGTAGTTTTGACATTACTAAACCAGAATTTAAAACACACACCCACACACACATTAATATTTCATTTCTTCTATTTTTTCATAGAAGCACATATTTTTCATCCCACGTCAACACTAAAAAATACACCAAAACTAGCAAGGACATAACACCACATCACTGGAGCCCGTGATGTTCTTTCTCTTCTGACACTTTACTTAATAGAATTACTTATTACTATCGAGACCGTCGTATGAATCCATACTCAGCGCTCCAGAGCAATTGGCAAGTGGTGCAGGTCACCCCATGGCTAGCAGCCATAGTTGATGCTATGTTTAAATAAATCTGCCAAGTCCTCGATGTATAAGCGTAACCTTCAATTTTGTTCGCAGAACTGTAACAGAATGTAAATAAATCAAGTGCAAGTATACATATATCCACCATACACAGTATATATGCTAACTGTATGTGCATGCACGTACTTACACCGACAGCTACATACAAAACAGTCGTAGACGTGCGTCATCGGTAGCCAGAACGCCTGCAGAGTTGTCCCTTGAAGTTCACATTTTTCGAGTTAGACAAGTCTGTGCGTATTTTTTACAAAGTATTAAGTGCTTATTCGCCATCTCCTTGCGTTTCAATGACCGTAGCTCAACTCAAATTTGCATCAATATTTTAGGATAAATGTTTCGAATCTTAATAGTATGGGTTTGTATCGTCTCCTTCTGTTGGCTTTAGTGCCGAAGCAACAAAAGCTTAAGTGCTTCTATGAAGGCGAACTGGCCCAAGGAAGCACTGCCTGGCAACGAGCTCCTGGGAACTGAGCTCTAGAATTTCATCATGACAAATATTTTATAGACAAGCTGACATGGATTTTTACTGATGCGCCGTGATATTGAAACGGCTCCACTAAAAGCAAAATGCTCTGGTGTGTTTGTGGGGGTGATGAGACTCTTTCCCAGAAGCCAGGAAGCACAGAAATGAGTACTGCTTACCTCATACTCGTTTATTTTGAAAACGTACAGGCACTGCATCACAAGCAGTTCACTGAACTCTTTTCAAAGCTAATTCTGGAACGATTGTAGTATTAGTTTTATGATGAAATATTACTATGGAACTGTGCTATTACCCCGTTGACAGCATAAAGGTGTGCCATCTACCACTGTTCAAGACAGTTGGTAGTGGTACGCATTTTGTACCACCGTGATAAATTAGGTTGAAGCTAACGGCCCACCCTGTTAACCCTTTCAAGTGTGGTGGTCCACATATCATGCTTCTGAAGAGGTCTTGTTTAATGTTCAGTTGTACAGAAAGCATACCACTTCTAAAAATTAAGTTCCTGCGCTGATCAGCATTTACACCACTATCATAAATGAAGGGGAATCTTTCTATGAATCTATAATTTTTTGTGCATGTTACACATTTCTTTCCATCAAAAGTATGAGCCTGGGGGAGTTAAATGCCTCATGTGAGACACCCAATCTTTTGCTTCATCCCCCATTTTTGTGACACTGCAGCATTCGCACCTGCAGGGAGCGGCAACTTCATTTATTTTTTTCCAAAAGAAGTTGCTTTCAAAAAAAGGAAGTTATGTTGCTGCACCCTGTAGTTCTTGACCTTACAATGCACGATGCTCTGAAGTACGCTTGGTCTGTGTAGTTTTAGGTAAATTTATCTGATCATTTGACACCCCCGTCTGTTTTGAGTACTTTTTCAACTTTACGAATTGAGATTGTCTGCAGAATTGTTTTTCACTGCGATTTCTGGAATTGCTCTAGCTGTTCCTAAAGCTACATAACTGTTGTAATTATTTTCTACTCTGTAATGAGTTGAATTCAAAGTTAGTTTGGATTTCTGGTAATTCCACTTTAAGTTAGTACTACAGACTTTCATTCTTTTCTTCTTCAAGTGCTCCACCGCACTGTCCTCCAGTTGTGTAACCGTACTCCACCGTCCTCCAGTTGTGTAACCGTACTCCACTGTCCTCCAGTTGTGTAACCGTACTCCACCGT
>VCRD01002110.1:64518-95227 GCA_006783055.1 Trinorchestia longiramus
CTTTACTCCACCGTCCTCCAGTTGCGTAACTTTACTCCACCGTCCTCCAGTTGCGTAACTTTACTCCACCGTCCTCCAGTTGTGTAACTTTACTCCACCATCCTCCAGCAGTGTAACCGTACTCCCATCCTCCAGCAGTGTAACCGTACTCCCATCCTCCAGCAGTGTAACCGTATTCCACCGTTTTCCAGCGATGTTACCGTGTTCCACCTCCTCTCCTCCTGCCGTGTACTCGTGTTCCACCTCCTTTCCTCCTGCCGTGTACTCGTGTTCCACCTCCTTTCCTCCTGCAGTGTGCCTTTCCTTTCCTGGACCTTCGTCCAGGAAAGGAAACTGCTGGAGTTTCGATGAGTAGGGCATCGTCCGATACTTCAGTCGCAGGTAAACCTCCAGAGAACTCCACCATGCATGCCAGGTTACTGGGGCGTCAACATATTCTGTTTTCCTCGTAATTAGATTTATTCCTTCCACTTGATTTCAGACATCCAAACTCGTTGAAAGCGCGGCTTTGCCCTCTCGACTCGGTTTACTTTGCTAAGTGTGTTGTCCCGCCAATGATAAATTGAATATTCTCGTGCCTGGATTAGAGCGAAGGATTTCGTCCGCTTTACATTGCTAATATTTTATCCAGGATTCGAATGCATGAGACTCGAGCTCGAAAAGTGTTGCTGAAATTAATTAATACACTGATACTTTAAATGCTTTTGTATCGTACGTATGTTAGTGAAGTATTTACTTCCTTTAAAATTGTGAAATTCATCTAGCGAAACTTATAAAAGTTTAGCCAAGCGTTCATTGTTACCGAGACAAGTTGTCTGACTACTTTCACTTAACAAGCTTTAGATTCTTATAAATTTTTGAGCAGCGGTGGTTGCAAAGTTTGCAAATCGGGCGTCCCGGACTGGTTGATGTATTTAACTTTTTCAATGGAAAGTTACGGAAAATTGTTAGCTCGCTCCCTAGAATCCCATTTCTAATTTTTTATTTTGTGGTTACCTGAGGGGTGAACATCCAAACAAGTATTTTACAGTATTTATATACTTTTAATTAACTTTTCATTTAATTTCATATAATGAATAAATTATGTTCGTGTGTACAGAACTTGTAAATAATTATCTATGTTATGTTAAAAGGCGAGGAGCGTTTTCCGTTAACTGAAATAGCTTCCTGCTGAATTTGTAAAGCCAAATATTTAGGAAATTTACGAAATCTGTTTTTTCTGGCAGTTAAAACTTGAACTCAAAATTAACTCCCATCAAACTAGAGTTCTCATTTGTTGGCATGACTTGGTTAACAAAGAGCTATGGGATGAAATATGGAAACTATGCGAGAGCAATTATTGTATGCGTTCATATAATAACTACTGTGTAGTAAACTTTCTTACACAACAGGACAATTATTTTTCAACAAGTGATCGATGCATCTTTGATTTTAGAGTATTATGGCGGTCCTGGTTCAGTTCTAGCCATGACATATTTCTTACAGGAATTATCAAGTAATATAAAAAAGATTCCACATAATGGGTAACTTCAACGAGAAATTCTCCAGCCTAGAACAGTCAAGCGAAAAGTTTTTTGAGCTTTCAAAAATTTTATTATACCTTTATCTGCTAGAACGTTCTGTCCCGCCTTCCGGGTTCCGCAAGGCGATTTAATTGCTTTCTAAACCGGCGCCACGAGTCAAACTCTGTAATTGTGATGGCGAAACTCGCCAAAGTTCCACATGGAACACGAATTGTCAGAGCTCATTGTGGCTTCAACTGGAACACGGGCCTTTGCAGGCCCCAAAAGAGATTTCGGGTTTGACGGCAAACGAAAGATGATGAGACAGGCCGGAAGTTTTCAGTAATAATTCCCAAAAATGTCTAGGGTTCTCGTTGTAATTTATGTACAGCAGCGTGTGACTCGAAGTCAAATAGTGCGAGTAAAATTGTTGTACTCGCTGAACTATTGTTTTTCTCGTAAATAGATTTCAAGGATTCAAATTCGGCGAGAAGGCTGGATTTCCAGTCCCTTGGAGGCATCGAAAGCGTTCACAAAAGTCGAATCCACAGGGTGCGGCATCATAACTTCCTTTTTTTGAGAGGAATTTCATTTGAAAAAGTAACTTATGTTGTCGCATCCTAGACTACATTGACATTTCAATATCGGAATGAACGGATATTCTCTCCTACTCAATTGTTCATTACAGATATTTTCTTGCTTAATGATGACATGTAGGCTAAGTTTAGCTATAGGAAAACGTGATAGTTCACAAAGTTTAGGTTTCTGACTATGAGATAATAAGATGGGATGGGATTGTTTCTCTGATTGTCACTACTATCCATCAGGTTTGGATTCGAATTATGGATCTTGATTGAGACGCATGATCGTTTGTGTCAGTAACAGATGAGAGGTTAACGAGCTGTAATTATGATAGAAATTATATTCACAACTTACTGATAAAACAATTATTACTGTTAAAAAGTTGAGTCTCAGTATCATTGGTTGTTCTTGCCTTGATTACTTATCTGCCTATTTTATTTAAGGTAGTGATAGTTCATGTTGTATCTACCTTAACTCTTCGCCTATCTTACTCAATACTTCGTCTATTCTATTCAGATCTTCGCTTATTCTATGTACTACTTCTCCTATTCTATTTACTATTTTGCCTATTCTATTTACCATTGCTATGCTAATTCATTGTCTTTTTCTCTAACAGATTTTTACTTGTTATGAACAAAACGTAACTCTATTAACAAAGAAAATATTACCCCACATCAATTTTTGTGCACTCTTTCTTCAGTGCATCAAAGGGTCTGTCATCAGCGAGAGTAAAAAATTCTGAATGGTTGCCATGCCAAGAATATGCACGAGACTTTGATCAGTAACACTCGGTGCGGCCTTAAGTTACGAAGCAAAAAATCGGAAGTAATCACTTTTTTAGAGAGCGCTTCATTTTTTCCGAGTTATACGGAAAAGTGACTTCAGGGAAGAAACATTAAAAAAAGTGCCTCATGAATAAAATTTTGACGTCTTGTTGCATAAATTATTTAAGGGGGATTGTAAAAGATTACGCATGAGAGATTTATGTAGGTTTAGGGTGTTCTATAATTAAAAGATGTTCTTTGAAATAGAAATAATTAATAGTCTTGTGTATCCTAGCATCGGGCTATAAAACGGCGTGACATATTAAGAAAGGGTTTAAAATTTTGTGTCAGATTTGACACATCATGCGATATAGGGTCAAAAATGTTAATTGATACAACGAAAGAAGTTCTGTTAAGATAAATAAGCGTGTATAAAAAATCTCTAATTCATCAGAAGATGGTAAATGCATTTTTTGGACATATTAGAGAAAACAACGTTAATGTCAAGATCAAAGGCAGTTAGGTAGCCCTGCTGTAGTCAAATTGTACTCAAATAAAGGTAAAGTCTCGAGCAGAAAGAGCTTCTAAGCATGAATGGTTAAATGAATTACTGTCTACAAGACGTTACTTCCAATTGAATATCCCTTAATTATAGTCACAGTCAACTTTGAAACAATACTTCATTCAAAACAATATCTCGTTCGAAAAATATCAATTCCCAAATAAGTTTTCATTCTGAATGTTTATTACGTTTGAATCTAAATCATTCCCGAAAATATGTTAACTTTGCAAAAATATTACGTTGACAAAGTAGCTCTTTATGCTGGAAAAATATTATTGGGAATTATATCATGCTTTTGACAATCTTTCTTCCATAGGGTTCCGGATTTTACTGAACCAACATGAAATGTTATTGTTCTGCCATGACAAAAAAAAATGTTCGTGTAATTAGTTCTTCGTTGATACGAGGCTCTGTTGCAACCGTTCGAAGAGGGTACTACAAGTGGTTAAATAATTCTAAGGAGAGACAATGTTAAAATTTATGCAAGTTATTCGAGGTTATTCGGAAGTGAGGTTCACACTACCTTCTGAATTTAAGCTCAAGAAATTTGCTCCATTCTACCCCAATCGAGTTTCGCTGTGTTTAAATATCAGGATTTAGGTCAGGTGCATTGCGTGAACCGTGTTGCCACAATGCTCCTAATTATTTCCAGTTACTAAACTGTTGCGATGAAATTTATTGACAAGTCCATTTGGGTTGGGAAACGTTTTGCCAGTCTATCTGATGGCTGGCAGAAAGACTGGCAAAACAAAATACTCAAGAAATTTTCTATTCAACTTGCGAAAAACAGGCATAACTAAAGAGATCTTCTTTAGAAAAAATTATAATCAAGCAGCACATACCAAGTGTCAGTATGGGCTGATGAATGGTTCTCATTAACAAGGCGTTGCTAGAAATAGCTCCTCGTATCCAATTACTTTTCATACGGCCGTTTGAGCCAATGAATCAGGAGCACTGAGACCTATTAATGTTTGTATTTCATTCCAAGATATATTCATTCTTGTTACATGCTGACTTGCGCTATTTTCATTCGAAATTTAGACCTGAAAAATAGTTTCCGGGGGTAGCCTCTGCGGTTATTGTCCTGACTAAGTTAACTTATTTTTGAGAAAGTTCATTTGCCGAATCATGTTTCGTCTTTGTTTTCATGGGACCATTTGATTTCGTTGTCATATTTTGCTCGTGAAAGTTGTAATTTTACAACGAGTGTTGTTTGGGAACATTGTAGTCGTTGAACTATTATGATCACGAAACTAACAATGTTATTTTGAACTTCTATTAAAATTCTATAAGCTCCCATTCTAAAGAAATATTTGGAAACAAGGTGCAGGAATATAAGAAGATACTCTTATAAATCTGGTTTGCCAATCCTCATTCTCATGTGCAATCATGCCAAAACATTCTATCAATATCAGAGGTAATTTGTATGAGAGGATTGGGCTTCAAATCAAATCTTGGTTTATTGAATTGGCTGCGGTAATGCGATCAGGCGTAACAATTTCACGCTTTTATACAGTCCAATCTAAATGCAGTTTCCAAGGAAGCAGTCTTTTGCATGATTGCTCAGCTGTGCATTTCCGTTATTCGTAATTGGATCAACCAAAACGTTCCAAGGACTCGTTCGTTTATCTTTATTACAGGGATGTACCTAATGATGTCCTCGGAAGAATATCTGACATCAAATTTAAAAAGTTACGGTGAATATAAATTTTTGAAGTGTTTGAGCATGTCAATCAGTGATAAAGCGACTCATTCTTCAGGATGTTGTTCAACTTGGTGTTCACAACCATCAATCTGTAAAGATTTATCAAGGAAAGTTTTCAATAACGTTACACATTTTACGTACGGGGATGTTTCTAAAAAATGTTGTCACTGCTGCCTTGCTCTTTTTAGTTGTTGAGAATTGTTAATTTCAGTACGTAACTATTAACTTGCGCTATTGCCATATAAATAAATGGCCTATTCAAGACCTGTGAGTCACGTAATAGTCGAGTTTTTATGAATGAATTTCGGGGAATTTAAACTTTTTTGAAAAGAACCTTAATATCATTCACGGTAAAAGTATAGATTATTCCGTTCCAATCTTTTTAACATGTACATCATTGTCCAGTCTTGAATTGATGAACTGACTTGAAAATTATTGAGGTCAACGATTTCAGAATCTATTTATTCATTCCTTCCTAGTTATTTAGAACTGACTTTCTCCACTCCCCCTTAAATGGACATCAATGCGAAATTATTTTGGGATGTGTTTCTGAATATTTTCCTGATTATTTGGAATCCTCTTTCTCCATGTTATTTAGTTCTGAGTTCATATGTATTGATTGATGCATGACTGTATGCTTGAATAATTTCATCCAGATTGATTGGTTTAATTTTTTGTGGGTAGAGGAGAACATTATAAGCCATGATATTGGTTACTATGCGCAGCTCCGGCTTGGATGTTCTTTATAATGCATAGAGGAATTTTGAAAAGTATTTGTGGCGACTCATTTATTCAAACGAAGTATTGGTTCATTCACCCTTAAAAGTTGGATTGTAGGTTATGGTTCATGATTGATGTGTTCAGCCGAACACGTTTATTTGGATAGCAGACGTGACCTTTTTCACTGTGTAGTTGCCTTATTCTTCTCGTCACGAAGGCCAAGGCAATAAAACTTTTTTTCCTGGCACATGCGATGAACGATCCTTATTTTCACTCGAGGTGAGTAAGCCGTAATAACTAGTGGGAAAGCTACGTCAGGCTCACAGCTTGTTTAATGGATAGGAAATATTAAGGAAAAAAGGACATCTAATGATGTCTGTGCCTGTCAAAAAACGCTCAAAATTTGATTTATTTATGATACGAAGAGGTATCTACTGACTAAGCGGTAGCAATTATTGCAAGTTTTGTTGATTTAATTTTAAATTGAGTCATATTGTCACAAGCTAATCAGCAGTAATGTTATTCTTTTTGTAATAGGGCCAATGTATTATATTTCACAGCACGAGTGCCTCCGGTGCTATTAGTTGTTTGCAATATTCTTCAGTTTTTTGCTCCTAGACAAGCTAACTTTCGCAAATGAAAACACTTTTTGATAGTTACTTCGCAGAAACCTTCCATTTGATAAATCATTTTTTTTGTGCTCTCAAGCTTATTTTATATTCGTTTCGTAATTCTGAATTTTTATTCAGCTTACAGTGTAGGCTAATTAGTTTTTACAATTAAATTTCGTTTATACATGCACCAGTGACATGGGTACGATAGGCAATAGTAACTAAAAAATTCCAGACTATGTCTGTAACTCGTCTCTGGAGTGAAATTATGTTAATATTCAATGAACACTAAGCAAATAAGAACATTCAACAATGTGATGAATAATACTATATGATCACTTTATCATTTGTATTTCTCAGGTATTTCGTGGTTTAAAGCTGGAAATAATATTCTAAGTGATAGAAACGCACGACTTGGATATGTTTGTTTTCAAAAGATTAGTCAAATATTTGTCTTCAGAAGTTATGATGTTGCCATGCTTATGTTAGTTTCCGTAATTTACTGATGCATTCGAGAATAGAGTTCTCTCAATGAAAGCTTAGTTAGCATTTGCACCCATATCTCCGATACTGTTGGCTAAATAAGTTGGTAGCTACATCTATTTCGTAATTTATGCTGTACGCACACCATTTTCTTGTATATGTGTTTTAAACTCATGATTGTCTAAACCTTAGTCAAATTTCTGAATATCCTTAAGTAATTCAAGCAGATAGAGTCTGAAATATCAGTTACTCAAAATGAATTCGAAGTTTTTGATGCTTAAGTTGATTCAAAAGTTTTTCGTCACGTTTCACTTCAGCTCGGAAACCTTTTTTCATCTGTAAAGGGCATGTATTTTGAAACGAAGTTCTTCATATTAACCTCGCGTAGCAATATGCATATACACGGTAATACATATTCATCTGGGGTAGGCGGTCTCACACCGCTGGGAAGTATCCTGGAGCAAGACAGACGTCGATGGTCTCTGCATAACACAGCATCTCAACAGTTAAATATTGTTCTCGTACATATATACTTTCTGACTGTCTTCATGCCTAGATTCAGAGATGCTACCCTGAGGTAGCATTTCACAATTGTGGCTGCCTATCTAAAGATGGATTACAGCAAATAGCATCTTAACCTTTTCGCTACCGTTTGGATGATACATGTATGTCCCACAGAAAGTTGGCATAATATGCCTCGCTGCAAAATAACAATGGGAAAATTAATGCTAAAATATTTATAGGCCTAGCATCTTACCCAAATGCTTGGAATTTTTAACAATATTTTTTAGCTGCTTTTTAGATAGAAACCGCAATAAGTTCTAGCTCATGAAAACCTGCATTTACACAAAAAATGTTCGTTTGCAAAAAGGTCAAGTTAAAAGCAGGGTTACAATTTCTTCCAATGAAATGCGTATGTGCATTTTGTATGTTAAATGTACATCTTTCGATTAGGCACCGAATTTATTTATTTTTTCGTATGCCTCCTTATGTTTATTCTTTAGGTTACTTCATCTTCCGAGTTGTTTTATAGTAAAAAGAAAAAAATTACTTTTAAGATCTCTTTGTTGTCCTCCCGCAATCACATGAGAGCAACGTAGGTGAAAGATGAAATGATTGCTTCTGTTACTTTCCTTTTAAGACGCCAGACTTGCAGAATTACGTTCTTTGTAGCATCTTATCGTTTCTGTACTCCCAGACGCTTCTTAGCACCGAACCAACTGAATATCATTCTAGAACCGACCGAAGATCTCTGCAGTGAACGAACAAGGAAAGAAAGCCCGACAGGATAATATTCACACGGGAAGGACTTGGACAATGTGCATTGAAGCTTGTCTTATACATGTGTATAGGCCGCGTTTGACGATTGTAAGCTAGACCTGTTCCCAGCGTCAGTTGTCTGATGTTATCGTCCCGTCTTGTATGTTTGCTGTATTAGAAAGGAGAGGCGAGAGCGACCAGTGTATTCTCACAAAGTGAGCAGGCGCAGCGTCTTGTGAAATGCTAGGAGAAGCTCGACGTCGGATGACGCCAATGGGGCAGGCCCGAGTACATACAATAAGATTCTGATGTTAGGCCTGAGTTGCAAATGAAAACCGTTGTGGTAGTGATCGGTACCAGCAGGAAAGATGTGGAGGAGAGTTTGGCAGAAGATATGTCGAAAGATAAGAGACAAATCGAAAAAAGATACTGGAAGGTGAATAGAAATAAGCTCGTTGCGCAAATGTTTTGAGTGGTAGAGGTCGATCCACGGGGTCTGTTTTGAACACCGTATCTCAGACTCGTTTCCTTCAGAGGATTATGATAGATGCTAATTTTGCTGACGCATGCAGCTGATAAGACGTAGTTTCAATCCAGCTTGATGGAGCCTGAGCTTACATCAAACGTTTGTCGCTTCAGTGTTGAACTGAAGTGGGACTCTCACTTCCCGTGCAGGAGAACAAAGTTCGAATTTCTTTACCGTAGTCTGATTTCTACCGGACATCGGATGATTGGAGCTAAAGAAAATCTTGTTTGCGAAGTGAAGCACCGTTACAACATTTCATCGAGCTCTTTTAGTGCCCCTACGAGCCTTTACCTCAAGTTGCGTTAATCACCAGTATTCTCAAAATGTCAGCGTTACAGTTGAAACGGTGCCGTGTGATACATTAGAAAAAAGGGGATTCAAATTGTTCTCACTGTGGCAGAACCTTATATTTCTTAAGCTCCCGATTTGCTGATGCCAGTTGCTGATTGGCTATTAGGTGTGCGTGCTCGGTTGTGATTGTGCTCTTTTCATCTTACGATGGCGAAATCTTGAAATGTTTTCAGTACTTCGGTTTTCCCTTTGTTGCAAGCGTACGATGCACTTCAATCTCCCTCGATTTCGTTTTCTATTCATTCTCGGCATTTAATTTAGAAAATCCGTGCATTGAGTTTCTAACTTCTGCTGCTGCTTCTTGCATGCACATTGTACATGCTTCATTTAATTGTTGATTCGTGTATCGTTCAATAATGGCCAAATTTTCCTTTCTTCTCTTGATATTTTTGTTCGTCGATCTGTTGCAGGCATTCTATTTTTTCCATCAGCTGCGTCAATATTGATTCAAATGTTGATTCAATAATGGGGGCTCTTGAATGAAATTCATTGAACGCTTCTTGGCTTAAAATAATGCATTTAACTTGGGCCAGTGTTTGTACAATTTCATAATGAACACACCCAATCTTTTTTTCGTGGTCCAAGATACTGATGTGTGTTAAGGGATGAAAAATGCTCATGTTTAAGATTTGAATTAGCTATTCTAATTCGGAATAGGGCTTCCTGCAGTGTTGCACACAAGGGAACCCCTGGTGCTTATTATACATTGTTGGTATATATTATACTAATAATATCCTGTGCTTATACATTATATTAGTGGCACACCATCGAGTCAGCAAACGATCGCCCACAGATTCATAAGCAAGAACTACTTCCATGTTTGGTACTTTATACATTTTTATTTCTCATTAGTTATTCTTTTTGTTTTCTTTTTTCTCATTTGCTAATTTCTGTCAGAGGTAATTTAATTTGCTGATACATCATGAGGCATCTACAATGCACAGCTCTTTCATTTTTCTTCCCATTTTAGAGGAGTACTTAGCTCTTCATGGCAAATTGAGCTATATTTTATAACTTGATTGTGATGTCTTAGTCGTGCATGAACTAGTAGTTAATTTGTAGCTCATAAGCAGAACTGGCGTGAGTGTAATGACGTCGCTTTCGACTGATGGAAAACTAAAACTAAAATGGTTATCTTTAAACTCGGTGGCACATTTCAACGCTTCCAAACGCCTTCGTTGCTCTAGAGATTGAGAAGATTGTCAGTCCGCCCACTTGTTCAATGAAGCTCATTTTCATTACGAATTTCATGGGACCATAAAAGTTCTTCTGAACTGTAACGTCAGATCTACGGTGCGCCGTTTCTTTGCGTAGCTTAGTGGAAGGAAAAAAATTGTTTCAATTTCAGAGTGGAATTTAGACTGTTTTTCAGGGCTCTTCTGCGATTTACTGCCGATGGCTGTCCTTTGTGGAAGTTGACAAGCGATAGCGGTTGCATTGAACGGGTTTGGTTTTGCAGTTTCTTACTTTTTTTTCGTTTGATGTGCAGATCAATTCTTGTATGGAGTCTTCTAGAAAGCCTGACTATGGAACATGAGAAATTTCACCTCCTAACGCTGGTATGTGTTTGTTCTCGTAGGGAGCATTCGAACATCGCGTTAACCTTGCTTATTCTTTTCACTTTAGAAATGAGTAAATTTTTAGAATTTTCCCACGTTACTGAAGGATGCTTGGACATTGAATTTTTATCTACAGAAAAAACAGTACAGAGTTTTGCTCTAAAGCCTTGTGTATAAAAACACTAAAAAATACACGTGTACCATGGGGGTGAATATTTTGTCAAGTATTTGTGTTCAGTTTGGGAACACAATAAAAACTCAATCATATTCTTGAGTTACGGAAACGCTGAAAAAAAGAGGATGACTCCTACCTCGAAAATGGTCAACTGATACTGAAACTGATGGTTGCTGAAGTTTGACGGTAACTGTTTTTCGGTTGAAATTATTTCCATCTGTTCCGCTCCAACCCTGGAAGATGAATTAGGTCCTATACCGACTCTAGTTTAGTCTAGTTTAGTCTAGTTTAGTCTAGTTTAGTCTAGTCTAGTCTAGTCTAGTCCATAGGAATTTTCTGCGTTGGTGGAACATACAGTTGTTATCTGAATTTTTGTGTTTGCGTTCTATCATGCACTGGACTCGCTCACTGCTCCTCGTGTTTAATTGATGTCATAGCTGCTGCTGCTGCTTCTATTCCTCTCGTCTCCAAGAAAATAAAGATGTCGTTCTCGTTTTAATAAGGATTCATCATCTACATGTTGTGCATGGAGTGAAGGCTTCCTCTCGGACCAATATCTGTTCGAGAAAGACGGTGGTTTGTGTATTACAGAACCACTCAGTCGAGACTAATGGCCTTTTTGGAGAATCCTTCTGGTGACTTCGAGCGTGGATTTTGGTCCACAATAGCATCGTTTTTAACAGTCTCGAAGTTTTCGTACCCGGCGAGGACACAGAGGAAAGTTTAGTTTCCTCTTCAATTATGGTACTGATGGTAGCCAATTACTATAATTACGGGAAAAACAAAAATTTTGCTGAAAAATAGTTTGTAAAAGTTGTTTTGATCAAATGTTTTTGTGAAATACTGCACTGTTGTCGTTTTTTTAGCATTGAATATTTTCCTCTTCACTGGAACTTTTCACGAAAAAAATATTATAAAGGTTATTCGCCCACATTAATCGTATTCAAATACTAGTTTAATTCATTGATCGATATCTATATTTTACTCCATTCGTTAAAATAATTGTGCTAGATTTGTGTTTATTACCACGCAAAGGATTCAGTGACAGCTTTATACATGTACAATTTTAATAATGATTTCATTGTTTTGTTGAAGATTTGAGCTTCAGATACCTATATTTGCGTCCTAAAGAATATACTGCTTAAATACGTGTATTGATGTCACTACATGCCGATACACCTACATATTAAAGCGTACCTCCGTTTCACATTAAAAATCAATATTTTATTTAAAACATTCGAGCAACTTGTGCGTCTCTTTTACTTCACAGTACGCGGAGCTTTCATAATACTGGGTGCAGCAACATAACTTTCTCTTTTCAAATAAATTTTTCTTCACTAAAAGGAAATTATGTTACTGGTTGATGTAGATATCAGTATTACTACTCAGTCTCCAGAGGTCCCGGTGAGTCTTCATCAAATGCCTTTTTATTTTCAGTACGAAATTCTTGCTTGCGTTTTACACTACACGTCATTCCGCAGAGCTTCCGTGTTTCTGAACACCGCAGTTGGATGGAAGCAGCTCTGTTCTGTAAGATTATGCAGGGACGAGGCTGGTGGTATCCTGGGGTGTTTCACAATGCGTTCTCCGAGTACAAAAGGTAGTTATTCTGAATTGTATTAGGGCTGAGAAATTTCAGTTCTGTTCGCGAGGGAATGGTAATTTACTGTCTTGGGTGAAATATTCTTCTTCTCAGAATATTAAAAGTTGAATAAAGCGAAAGTAAAAGCTTGCCTAATAGTATGAATGATTTTAATATATTTTAATTTTGACTTCACTAACTCAGAGAATTCCCTTGTTCCCTGTCTTGCTACTAATATAAATTCGTTTTTAAATTTTGTTCATTACACTATAAACTTCTGATGTTTTGTTAGCATCAGTAATTTTTACACCACTGTCATGGTAAACAAACTTAAGGGATTTCAAATGCTCACAGTTAGCGCTAAAACAACTAATGTTGAACAAAGGTTCCATGAATTTTGTTACTAAATAATTTAAAACTTATTGGCGTTGTTTTTCAGTTTTGTGCCCATGTAGTTGGTATACTGATATGTAATTGTCCATCGAATTTCGTGAATTTATGCTCCTCGTTTCATTTCTGTGCACTGTTTGAGGCCTACACGTAGTGTTATTTCTCTCAGTTAATCTCCTTGAGTTACTCTAGTTTGATGCACACTGCAGTTTCAAATCCAAACTTTGTCACGTTTGTTGGGAGAGACAGCAGTGGACTGACTTTCGTAGTTGCAGAAGCTTTTTGTTTCAATTGCCCAACTCCCGTTTTCTTTCGTAGTTATAGAAGGTTTTAGTTCCAATTTCCCAACTTTTCTTTCATAGTTGTAGAAGCTTCTTGTTTCAGTTGCAAAACTCGCGATTTCTTTTGTAGTTAAGGACGCTTTACGTTTCAATTTCCCGACTCTCCTTTTCTTTTAGTGACAGAAGCTTTCAGTTTCAATTTCACAACTCGTTTTTTCTTTCGTAACTGCAGTGGCTTTTCGTTTCAATCGATTTTTTTTCACAAACACCAATGTGTTTTGAAATCCACTTTCAGCCCGGTGGTCGTTGATATAATACTTTCACATTTCAGGCTTCAATTTTTCGTTTTCTTCAATCACTTTTTGCCCTCGTTAACTTTACTTTTACATGTAATAGCTACTCGCAGGTACAATGGAAGACTTAAAAATTATTCCTTCGTGTAATAGTTATAATATCTTTTCCTATAACTTGTGAATAGGTACTTGACACAAGTTGTATTTTAACTTGTACCTTGGTCAGTTGCTTCAGATCTTTCAATTTTTACGCCAAATCTGACCATGTACTTGTGAGCATAAAGAACGAAACTTCATGCGTCACATTAAATGATATTGTCGTAGAACTGATCAATAAACATAACCTTACATCGATTAAAGTACGTCATGAGTATTTTCTGTTCGACTTTCGTAGTAAATCTCCAAGTGTACTGTAGTTCAAGGAGTGTCGATCGTTAGTTAGCAGAAGTTGACCAATTTTGAGGGAAGGACCTTACGCTGCGCATGAAATGCGTAGTTACACGGGCAGTCTTGCAATTGAAAAAGCCGTTAGCAGCTTATGAACCATAACAGTCGTCGTTCAGTTCGCATACACTTGACTAGAGTAGCACAGGTCGACCCATCAGAGTTCTAATGCAAATTTAACGCGCGTTAACGTGTTACCCGGTAGTTGAATGATTGGCCACCTAAATCTGTAGCTGTATGTAGAAGTGGTACGGTACAATCGATTTTCTTGTCAGAAGGGTACGCATGTTAGTTATTTTCTAGGCATTGTTGGCAAAACAGTGACATCTCTATGATGGAATATATTTTGCTTTTTTTTTCTTGGGCCCTTGCATTTCTTTCAGGTTTCAAATTAATTTTCAGTAGTTCAGTAAGCTGAATTATAGACTAATTTGTTGATTGATTTTAATGCTGCACATGTCGGTAAACGTACTTTTATGTCCCGAAATTTCTTCTTTTTGCAGGGCCGCTTACGTTTTTTTTACATTTTTCGTGGTTCACTCAATTGAATTTTATTGACCATATGACTTATTCCATTAATTGTAGTTAAGTACTGAAGTTCATGAAAAAATGTATGCCAACAAGTGCCAACCACATAATTAATGGAAAAATAAGTCTTAGCCAAATACACAAACACTTGGTTCTCAAAAATGAAACCAGAAATAGTTTAATTCTCATATTGTCGATCCTCTCAGAAAATTGGAGTAGTTTTCTTTGCAACTGGGAACAATTTTAAGTCATTTGTATAAATACCATAGAATATGAAAAGCAGTTGTGTATTTTAGAAACAAGCTTGCAACATAATTTTCCAATGGACATAATTTACTAAACACGAGGTATCTTTTCACATAAAATGGAGTCCGTCCTGCATGAAAAAGTACAAGCTTGTACTCATGATTGACAGCTGCAAGGCCTGTGTTATGCGGCTTAATTCGCCTAATTTTCCACGGATAAGAGCAGATAAAGTAGCTCTTTGAAGTACTTCAAGTACTTCTTATTCATGCGAACGTTTTTGATAACTACAACTGAATAATGCGTTAGCAAATGGTACCCTCCCCTTACTACTACTAATGCCCAATGCGTAATCGAGTTCAGAATTTATCTCCTAAGTTACAGAACTTCATTGTGTCTGCGCTGAAGGACTTCCACTGAGTGCGTCGCTCAGTGGCATTAATTAACTCTTCGTAATTCAAATGAACTAAAGGAAAGTTTAAAGCATTGCATTAAATACTCCTCTTGTCATGATAAAAGATACTAGATTACAGCGGGTTCACGCTCTGACATAATTTCCTGGCACTTAGTTTATTCGCAATTTGTAATATTGTATATATTGTATAATATTGTAAGCAATATTCCTATTCGTTGAAATAGATACAAACCTACTGGTGAAGGGAAACTTATCATCGTTTTATGATGAGCTAACAACGTAGGAACTGAACTCAGCCTTCGGCTAAGAAACTTAAGACAAACATCTGAGAATTGCGTACAGATTTCAGTGCCAAAAAAATTACAACTCCCCGGTAATGGCACATTAGTATTTGGTAAATAATAAAAGTTCTGCAGAGTTGGGGCAGTAAACTTAAGACATCACTGTACTGATGCACTCGTCACCAGTAAACTATCAAACGCTGCCTAAAAAATGTTTTCTTAAAGCATTTTCCCGACGTTATCTTCGATTTATTAAAGCTTTTTGTAAACCTCTATCTACGGATTTAAAATATCTTTCTCATTTATGACATAGGATAAAAAAAAGCATTTCAGCTATGTCGAAATGTGTGATAAGTGCTTATGTTAATCATAGAGTTGAAGTTCCATGCATCCTCGTTTCGAGTCAAACTTGTCTGCTTACTTCATTGTTTAGTGAAGGCTTTGAATTTCACTTATTTTAACAAGCAACACGAACGATACCATCTCCCCAAAAGTCGTACATCACAACTTCTCTACAAAAAGTTTCCTGTCAACTGAAAAGGGAAAAACAGGACCAGAATTTAGAGTTAGAGGTGATGTAGCTTATGTTGTGACAGTTGGATTTTACTCATCTCGGAACAGTCAGAATACCTTCGCACTCTTTCAATAAAATTCATTGCGCACGGCAAACAAGCTTATGTATAAAATGTTTAATAAATGTTCATACATCTTCATGTTCAGATATGTATAGTACTCGAATGACCATTAATCGAATTTCAACGCAGATTCCACTGCTTAGGTTAACTCAAACCTAATTAATCAACGCAAGTGGATAACAACGAATGACTTTAAGGTAGCAAAAGTTCCAGCTTAAACTCTGCTACCTTAAAACCTAGGTTAAAACCATCTGCTTTTCTAGGTTAAAATTACCTTAGGGGTGATTTTAATATAAAGATGTTCCCGTTAAGCTAGAAATAAAATAAAAATAATAATAATGATGTTCTCAAACGATAAGAGTACAACTAAAGGCGGTAATGCACTGTTCAGAAACTATGAATTCTGATGAAAACTCCATGTAAAAGTCGCTGTGGAAGTAAAAGAGGATTATGTTTGGACTTTCTTAGGGCGATCTCAAAACCCAATTTAGTTGGATCAGCTACCAAAGAAAAATAAGCATCGTCGCGCTTGCTGTTGAGCTGCTGGTAAAATTAGGTGGGACAGGTATAGAGTAAAAGTAATTACTCAAGCGTACGAACCGTATAAAGCTACGGATTTTGAAAGACAGATAGCGCTTAGTTTAGCCGAAATATTGCACGACAAAATGTGTACAGCTTACTGAGTGCCAAGTGAAAACAGACGAAGGCTCACGTGCTTTGAAGTGTAAAGTTCTTTCTTCTGTAGTTCACTGAAAAGCGTATGTAGTCCAAATTTAATTATATTTTCTTCCGCTGTCATCCAACCAATAATTACGACAAAACGGCTTTCATAGTTCAAAATTTAAGGATAGCTAATCATAGTCCAAAGCGAATTCGATATAACATTGAAGAAAATCTTCTGCTTTATTCTGAGTACTAAAATACATAGGCTGAAACAGAGTTGCATTACTTTGCAGCTGGACAGTAATTACTGTACAACAGCTTCGTTTTGTGTTTCTTACTGAGTTTTCTTTTCTTCACTGCAGAAACCTTGATGACCTGTGCCAGAAGGTAATTGATGATTATGAAAGTCCTGTTAAGAAGACATGTAGCTTGAGTAATGTTCATTGATAGTCATTGGTAAGGTAAATGCGTTTCAGTAGATTCAACCGACCAAGCGGTAACGTGCTAACTTCTGTACTTTTCGACAAGTTTCGCTAGTCATTAATTTTCGGTCAAAGTTTGCCGTTAAGTTCTGTAATGCATTTTCATTTCCAAATGGTGCTATCGATAGTCGAAGATGTAGCAGTACATCAATTTGCATTTTCAATAACAAAAAACAATCATCACCTATTCTATCTTTTGAGAATGACCATGTTATTATTGGTGAAAGTGAACAGTCTCTCAACACTCCTCTGTTACTGTACAAGGCCGATTGTCGCTTTGAATTTCATCACATGAACTTCGGTGAACACTTGAAAAATTGTTCCAATATAATGAAGTTTGGAGACAAATTTCTCACTTTAAATGCATGTGTACCTACGCCATAAAATTAAAGGGCACGTGTATTAAATAAATTTTATGTTCAATGTAAGTTAACTTAGAGCAATTGTAGGTTAATGTGAATTATGTTAACCCGGATTTATTTTTCTGAGTGTTCTGTGCTGGTATACTTCCCTTGTCAAAATTGGATGCCTAACCAATATAATACACAAAACGTTTAACTTGCCGTCAGACGCAAGTTAACAAGGGCTTAGCAAAATTAAAGCAACAGTGCGTGTCAGATCAGTTGCACCCGACAGAAAGTTAAGCTTAATTCTGCAGTCGCTGAAACGCTCACCCTCTCAACTAAATTTCACTGGCTCAGTCCACGGGTGCCTTACTGGCGTTCCATGTCGCGTTCTACGCATTGTTCGTCTTGATTGCTTCGTTTGGCTAATGCCACTTGACCATTCATAGGTGCTTGGCTTGAGTTGCGTTGTCCTCTGTGTGACAAGATGTGTCGAGTGGTACCGAGATACAGATCTCAGGCTGCTCTGTACCTTCCCGCCATGTGAAATGTTAACCAATTCTTATTAGAGGGCCGAGGTAGGACTGTGTTCTGCTGACGTAAACATCGTTAGGATATTTAGATTCTGCGAAAAGTTTCGCTTATTAGCTTTCCTGAAATTCAAATTATTGTGAGTCAAATAAGATTTAAAAATAGAGATAAATGAGTGACCTAGTCCATTTTGAGGAACGAGTGTTTTCTAATATCAGTAGTAATCATATCTTTTCATTATAGATTTGCATTCGAGAAGTGGATGTACTTTTTGCTTCGTTTTGATATATTTTAGAGTAGAGTTTCACAACCAGCGGAGATGCGCTAGAGAACTTTCATTTGTGTGTGAACTTTTCGAGGGTAAAGTTTGAAACGAAAATTCAATCCATGTTGTACTGAAAACATGAGGAAATCTATAAGGAATACACCTCTTGGTCGGAAACGATTGCTGCTTACAATTCTGACGCTGGTCAGAAGTAGTCGGTGCAGAGGGCAAATTTAACTCATATATTTTACCGAGAACATTATACAGGGTTGGCCAAAAAAGTGTATACTCTTTAAATTACAATAACTTATTTTCTGTTCAGCTGAGGAAATAAATACAACCACCACCACCTGAAAAAATAAGAATTTATTTCTCAGAAGTTACATTCATCGAATCACGAAAAGAGCTACATTAAAAACAGGGAGTTAGCTGAAGGACGGAGCTTAAAAATTAGGTCAGAAGCCTAGTGTTGGAAATCAGGGCATTCGAACACGGGAATCATCCTGATGAGTGGGAGGGAAGGTCGTAGGATTTGGTACAAATAAATCAAAATTCTGATGGGTTCATTTCGGCTTCAGAGAATGCCGTCGTACATTCCCTGTCGCTGCGGTTGTGAATAGTCTGGCTACTTTAAAATGAACTTCTTGCTCTCAAGCAGCGTCGCGGACACGCTCATGATAAGCTGCAGCTGCAACTGAGTCGCAGTATGAATTCCACTACATAATAACACACAGTTGCTTGCTTGGTCTGTCTCTCTGTGACGCTCTTAAGGATTTAAATAGGAGAAAATTCGGTAGGGTATACATGTATTGTAAGCATTGTATTGTGGATACCAAAGGCACATCCTTCAATGTGGAAACTCCTTTGTATAATAAAACGCGCGTACACTGGCAAATCAAAGGGAAAAAATTCAGTAAAAACACGTATATTTCCTCGTGTGGGTCTACTAGTGATCATAATAAAGCTTCTGCAGCTACGAGGGATATGAACATCCACAACCACGCATTTTCGTCTTTTTGACGATGCCGTGGGTTAGTCGTGATGGTCGTAACTACAAACATTGCTTTTAAATATTATAGTCCGTGATGTATTTATATGTATTTTGCTTTGAAAGTGTTTAAATTTTGGGTACCAACTAATGCGGAAAATTTGCAGTATGATGGGAAAAGTATCGCAGTTGAATCGCGGAAGAATTTATTGTAATGTTGAAGCTAGTGTTGTGCACAGTGCACATGCTGTTCAGAATACGATTGACCAACTCAGATGGGTGAAATTTAATATTATGTTCGTATCCTAGCTGTGCATCCTGCATTACATTGCGATGATATCAGTCAATGTGCATCCTGCAAGTGGTCGAATTTTAGGTGCTCACAATGTGTCGAAGTTTGCCATGCGATGTGGAAAATATCCCAGTTAAAAATGAGAATAATTTGTCCTATTTAACTATCCAATGCTGCGTTCAACTTTGCAGCATTCAATATATTGTTACATTTGTCTCAAGAGGCATAATTCCGCGTTGTTCTCAGGTATTGGTACTGTAATTAGCCTCTCATTCAGTTAAGGGTTTGATTGAATTGCCTTAACAATACAATTTGTTAATATTTTTGCACTTGTTTTTTCCGGTTTTTGTAGAATAAACCATGTTTAATTTTTCTTGTTTCTAAATTCTCTTAATGGCAGACATTAAATAGGAAATGTTTCATTTCTTTATGTATGCGGAGATTTACATCCCTCCAAAGTTGAACATGTCATGTTAAGCATTAATTAATACATATATTGAAATCAATTTTTTCTAAGTATTTATTTACACGTTTACCGTAACTTGCAAGTTTTTGAAAATGAGATTGTTAACAGTTCTAAATTCGCGCATTTCTCCCTTTACTTTTTCTATTGAGTATATATACTAGAAACATCCATCTTTTCTTCATATCGCCACGTCAGCTCGCGCAATTTACTCTCCAGCTCCTGCATTTAAACTCTCACCTTTTATCTCAACCTCGTTTAAAATTGAACGCCCCTACGTCACAGACCTTCAGCCTGAATAATTTGTTCGAAAGCCGCTTTCTATTCATTTTATTCTCCACTCTGTTCTTCTAAAAAATCGTTCAAATTTAAACTCTTCGAATATCAAGCATTAAATTTTGCATGAGGTTGTGTCCACAACATCAGAATGCTTGGTACATCAATGCAGGTCAACATGATGAGCTGTGGCTCTTCATTACATCATTGCGTTTCCGCACCACAGTTTGCTGTCAACTAGGTGTCAGTCTCCAGCAGGTTCATAGGGGAAATTCAAACATACATAGAATGTGTGTTTGAATATATGTATAGAATTTTTAATGATATGAAAACAACAGGAATTTTTTCACCATTGAAATAGAATTTTTATGTGGTCACCCGACAAATTCATAATCAAAATTTGAGCTTGAAATCAAAATGTATCAAATATCCTTCGCTTAGGTATGAATTGCAGTTGTCGTTTCCATGTGATGGAACGTTTGCAAATACTCAAATATTGATCAACGTTCCCAAATACTCAGAGCAATACAATGGAATATCTTTCATTAGTGACGTCATAACTCAACGCACATCATGTATGTTCACATACGGTATGAAATCTTGAACGAAACTTAATAAGTTTAGAGCTTAATACATTTTTTGTTACTTCTTCCTTCATTTCAAATTTTTAAGTTGCTTCTTAATCGTAAAAGCATCTCTTATAAATGAAACAGAATTCATGAACAATTCTGGTCTCTCTGGCTCCATGAATAATTATAGGGGATTTACGTTGTGCTATTAGTTAGGCTCGGCTTTGCCTCTCTATATGGAGACTGGCATTGGTGCTTAATAATCATAGTGTTGTCGAAAAATATAAGAATATTTACCATTATTTTTGTATGTGTGGAGTTTTGGGTTACTTCCTAGTCATCATCACTCGACTATCTTGGTTATTAAGCCGTGTTGCACTACTTCATTGATCAGCAATCCTGGTTATCAAGCCGTGTTGCGCTATTTCATCGCTAACAATCCTGGTTATCAAGCCGTGTTGCGCTATTTCATCGCTAACAATCCTGGTTATCAAGCCGTGTTGCGCTATTTCATCGCTAACAATCCTGGTTATCAAACCGTGTTGCGCTACTTCATCGCTAACAATCCTGGTTATCAAGCCGTGTTGCGCTACTTCATCGCTAACAATCCTGGTTATCAAACCGTGTTGCGCTACTTCATCGCTCAACAATCCTTGTCACATCCAGAATTGTGATGGTCTTCCTAATACAGCAGGGAAATTAATATTGTGATGGTGACAACACTCAAAATGAAAGTCTTTATATCGACGTCCGAACTGATAGATGTTGATGCTCTAGTGTGAAACTACGATGAAGGTGTGCAGTATTTTATACGATTACTCAAACACAGTCTCGTACGGGATAATTCTACCAACAAACACTGTATGAATATTCGAGTATAACTACTTCGTGCATTTTATTTATGTTATTCAGCCTTGGGCCGAGCCACTGCAACATTACTTTTGTAAATTCCTTGCGTTTGCTTGTGCAAAATTGAGGCTGTTGAGCTGATAACATATTTTCACTTTCTAGTATTTTACGATTACATTTAAGTATTCATAGCACCTTGTGAGTGCTGCAGCGGATGATGTTTACAACATTTGTAGGTGCATTTTATTCTGGCGGGGATTTGGGCTGTTAACTGTAAGACACTATTAATTTTATATGTTCTTTCATAATTTATACAGAGATGTGGATACTCATCATATAGATACGTTGTCGGTTTTATTGACTAATATGTTCTTTTTTGTAGTTCTACATACATATGTCTTGCATGGAAGTTCTTCTTTCATTTTTTTCGATTTCCTCCGTAGTTCTAGCTTATTGCACGCATATTTCTCCTACTGAAATCATAAAATGAAATTTTACATTTATTAAAATAAAACTTAGTCCTACAATACATTAAAAACATGCTTTGTTTTCGATAGCAGTATGTTTAGATGAATAATGCGAGTGTACAAAGATCCACTCGATAATTGAGGTTTAGCCTAAGTTAAAAGCTAACTCAAAAAAATGTACTCTCCTTCTCTGCAAGCGTTCGCTTAGTTATCTAAAAATAGTTTCAATATATGTGTATATATATTTATATATATATATATATATATATATATATATATATATATATATATATATATCAACCCAAGGAACTAGAGCTGCAACTTTTAAAAATCATACGTGTACCAAATAAGTTTTCCACTTTTTGATTTGATGATTTGATTCGCCCCAAGTGATTATTTTCGTTTGAATACCTTTTTTTGAGGGCTCTACCAATTAGCTGTATTTTTACGAAGCGCGGCTACACCGATGCAACACCGTCATAGCTAGCGATATTCTTATGATTTTTGCTCTATCTTCCTGCTTTGCATGGATCTCGTCTACATGACTTAACTAACCCCTTTGTAGATCCGGATGAAATTGACCCCTTTTTACATTAGTTTTCTTCTCTCACACGACCATGTTATTGACAGATAAGATACAGAATGGAAGTTCTGTATATATTAATGAAAAATATTCAGATTCTAATAGTACCACGGGTAACACTGAAAATTGTATTTGATTTCATAGATCCTTAATTTAATCACTTTTAAGCTAAGGAATTCTAACGGGTACTATCTGGACCATTTAGTCAGTAGATAATATACAAGATGGAAGTTCTGTATAAATGAAAAGTATTCATTTATAACCTAATAATTCGTTGTGAATCTTTGATGCATTCATTTTTAAAATAATTTCAAATTAGTCGAATCTAAATCGTGAAACTTCCACGGGAACTGTCTAACAATTGTAGATTTAATAGTCGTGGTTTTTCTTTGCCTTGGACATAATTGTCTCTATAATAGGTGCCCTAAAATGATTGCACTATTGTTTAAGGTCTGCGTTGATGAATACAGGACCATGGCAGAGATTACTCTGCAATTTGTTACACGGTAAAATAATGCAAAAATATTGAATTTCGTGTCCAACTAGCAGATCCTCACGTGAAAAAATTACATGGTTTTACTTTTCGTACAGGATCTAGTTGTTGAGATTAGTGTTTTGTCTTCGTTTTCTTTAATTGGCCAATCGACGCCGCCCTCTCAAAAAAAATCCTTATTTTATAGTAATCCGCACTTTTGGTATCCATAATAGAATGTTTACGATACGTGCACTGAAAATATAAAAATGAAATACATAAAAGAACTGCATTTCTGGTGTACAAACATCCTCAAGATAATTTAGATCTAGGATGCTAAATTTCGAAAAGGCAAGTTTTCTTTTATCTGTCCCTTAATGCATGATACTAACACACACATGTCACATATTACACTATAATAATTTAATTTATATCATATACTGGATGCGGGAAAATAATTTCCTTTTTTGAAAGGAACTTTCTTTGAAAAAATTAAGTTATGTTGGCGCAACATAAAGATATATGTACTAGTTTTATTTTGTAGGGTTAAGCATTCATAAAAAACTAGACAACCAAGAAGGCATATGCCGATCTAAATAGAGTACTTGAGATTATTACACATTTTTGTTACCTCTTGCAACAAAATGAAATGTTCTCGTTAATTTTATTCTTCGTGTATCTATTTGTTATTTGTACATCGTTGGAAATAGCTCTGCCTTGTATTCATTAATTGTTTGGATTCATGATATGCTTAAAAAAACGTATTCAAAATGATTGAAAGTTTGTTCTCACACTACTTTTCTGGACAGTAGAAGGCTAATGACGATAAAAATGTGTATTTTGCAATAATCTGGTGCCCTTGGTATCCACAATACAACGCTTAAAATACATGCACTAACAATATAAAATAAGTAGTGTTTCAATAAAGTATCTTTTTGATGCGCTAAAAGATAAGATAATTGAATATTTTTTATCCTAAATTCCAAAAAGATGAATTTTCTCCGGTCTTTCAGATAGAGCCGGACACTTAACACGGATACCAAAAATAAATAAAAAATAAAAAAATAATTAAAATACAGAATGAATTTTATTATGTAGGGTATATTTACGATCGAGTTACGTACTAAAATACTGCTATATAATACCAGTATTTGTATTCCGATTTACGGTGTGTTTTTTCTCAATTCCTCACCCTGCAGATACCAAATCTGCCTCGATAGTTGTTTTTTGTCCATTGTTCTTGAAAATCGGTTTCCGAAGTCTGTCGTGCGGCTTGCATTTCGAGTGAGATTCCCTAAAGCTGGCCTTCTGAACCACAAAAACTCAAAACTTCGTCGCCACAACCAGGATACGGAAAATTGTTCTGGAAAATCAGTTTGTTTTATCTAAGTTGAGTACATTTCAATTGGAATTGTTCCTTGGAGATTTAGGGATATTTTTCCTAATCCATCAAATTGTCGATTTACAGAGCTTGTGAGATGAAGTTGAAGTAATTAACGTGTGTTGTGTACTCTGCTCAACTCCAACATTTGAGTCTTTTTTGGGTGTCTGTGACAACTGCAGGTCTTCTGGAGGCTACAATAGATAAATAATTACTAGTACTCCATTTAGGCCCGCCAAGTACAATGTTAAAAAATTTCGCAAGTACAGTAGAGGAGATATCTTGTCATTAGAATAGTAAGAATGGTCGCCGCTGTTGACTGCTGGTGTACATGATGTGAAGTAATGGATGTGCTTGAAGAAAAAAGTCTTACCGTACTCTCATAATGAGTGATGAAAAAGACGGAAAACATGCCGGATGAGATTTGTGTAATTTCTATAATGATTGTTTTTCAGACTCTTTAACCTTTTAGCGACGAAAAGGACAATACGGTCCTCTTTTACGTCTTTGGGAGAATTGTTCTAATAATTAAACAGTGAGCAATATGAGGTTGCTACTAGGTTTAAACGCAGCGGCATGTTATAGCGTCGTTCTTTTGGCCGCCTGGCTCTCAGCGTGCTTCATTGCATCAGTGTACAGACGGTCTTTGTGAGCTTAAACGTAGAAACTAGAAAAAGAAATTCGTCGCTAAAGGGTTAAGGGTTCAAAGTCCCAAAAATATTAAAATGACAGCTACTCTTTGCTGTAGAGCCGAAGTTATACCTCCTGAGAAGTTTATCATATAATGACGAACGTTTAGTTAAACTAGTTATATTGGTTGAACATGTTAGATGAGAGAAATAGCTAAGCGAGAGAAATTCTAAAAATGTTTTTTCATGTTAGTTCATTGTGCTCGAATTATACAACTCGGGCATTATTGGTATTTCGATATGAACCCATGTGCATTTTTGGTAAAGCATGTTCTTACTTCACTTTACAAACCAATTCTTACAATACTTTAGAAAACCTTTTCCAGTTTGCATGGAAAACGCCCATGTTGAATCCATGGCTCACGTACGTAAAGTTGACTGTTTTTATGTTTGACCCTTGATTGTTATTGTGGAACACTTTTGCAGACACTAGACACAAAGTGAACGTCCATGAAGAGCCTATATTGTGATGCTCCACTTCTGTGCTGCAGTCATATCTGTTTTGTTTGAACACATCCAAAGAAACTTTTAGCCTTTATAGAGGCTTTTGCCATCACCGTGAAAAGTCTGGTTGCTTTTTCCATGCCATTTTTCAATAACGTTTCGGCAGTTCTGCGTCTGCAATGTTAGGGCTTGACGATAGCGAGCATTATGCATGATAAGATCCAATTTGCTTGGTATGAAAGTTCAGTAATTTGATCGAGATTTTATCTTATTTATTCTCGATGTTATAGGCAATATTTGTCCAAGCTTCTAGTGAATTTAGTTGCTTTGATGAGTAAACTTTGCTTGCCATCCTTTTATGCTCTATCAGGTCTTTTTCAACTGGTAGTAAAAAGCTGTTCTTCTATTCACGATGAGTGACGTTTGTAATCAGAGTTTATCACGACATATTATTGCATGTACAGAGCTGCGTGTAAAATACCATTTTTCACCATTTGTTTTAACAGTTACTTGAGAGGAACCATACTCGGTGCCAATATATTTATTCACACAAATAGAAAACATGAGCCTCTTACGTCAGGTGGGTTTGGTTCAATCACTTGGAGCGTACATCAACTATTAATTCTCTTCGATCTGTCGGTATATTTCACTCCTCAAAGGAATGCGCTGGAGGAGATTGTCTTTTAGCCCAGGTCTTGGACTTGCACTTTCCGGTAGATATGTAGGATTCCAGAAGTTCACTTGGAGTATGCTGTTCATGACGGTGTACTTTATTTTTAGTTCTATTTACACGATTAGTCAGAACCAGCAACAGTTGTTGTAGGAGGCTATTGTAAGTTTACTTCTGTAGTTACACAGGTCTCATCTTTGTTTTTATTTTGCTTCGTTCAAGCAGAGGAGGACGATGTTTCGTGCAACCGACCCCCTGCTCGAGTCTTACATACTTTTCTATCTCCTTCAGCTTTTCTTTTCGTTCTGATTTTCCCTGCCTTCGATAAAACACTTCCTAAGCAGATGCGACTGTTACACTTTTATAACGGACGTTTAATGTGATACGTTTTTGGACATCATTATCGGAGATCGTTCAATTACTCCTTTGACAGGGGTAGCTTAAGGATTGTCTCAGTCCGAAAGGTGAATTGATTTATAGTTTTTGAAAAATATTTGGCTACTGGGCACATTTATTGCACTTTGCCATTAATGCTGTTTCATTTTCCAACATTGAGGAACCTTCTTTAAGTATTTATTTGCACTATATCTAGAGTATTATCTCATCTTATCTTGTCATTATTATCTGTTATCAAAAGTTACTTGCAGAATGAGGTAATTAAACTTCAAATCGATTTGCTTTTTGCCGCAGTTGGGAATGATACGGGTAGAGTATTGATAGAAGCAATTTTCTGAACTATAACACGCCAATTTATTTAAGAGTTTTCATTGTTATTGCGCGCGTTTGGCGGCTTTCTTCTCATTATTTTCACGTTTTTCTCGTGAATTCTTTCAGAATTTTTACCCCTGGTTTATGTTTTAAATTGGGTGTCTTGATTATTACCTTATCTTATGTTTGTGAACGGGAGACATTTAGTTGACACATTATGGCAGAAATACCTTTTTGCTCTACGAACAAGTGTGTCTTCAAGCATAAAATACTATCTAATTATTATTCATTTAGACTGCAGACGTTTATAAAATGTATTGATTTAAGGACACAACTGACGTGAGGTTGGTTGCATTAGTTATTGTTAGGTGAGCCCTAACATGAACGCCTGGTTTTCAGTTTCCCGTCACTCAATTACCTGTAACTGCAGTGTAGAAATTACTCCAACAAGATAATAGCTTGATAATTTAAACAAATTAACTTCATGTTACGTTTTACTTATGTAAATACACTTGCTGAACAGTGTTCTTTTGCCTTGGTTTTCTTTTTAGAGTGAAGTACCTTTACCTTATATTACTGACGATATGTCCAATTGAAGACAGTACTTATCCTGATGCCAAGTTCTTTTGCCTGTTTGTTTTCAATGATTTTAACCTCTAGACTGGGAAATTGTTAGTATAATCGGCAAAATTCACAGAAAGTGAGCTTTGTATTGGGGTGTGAGCTGATTTTTCGGACCATCAAACGCGAATGGCTGTTTTAAGGGCCTCCTACAAGGTTGCATGGAGTACTGCAGATGTTCAGTCTCTGTACTATTGGCTCGAAACCTTCATTGGTGCTTTGCGATCGCATGTAAAACGAAACGAAAAGTGCTGAATTTTTCAGTGTATTATGCCACTTAGTTCGCATTGTGTTCTCGTTTTTAAGCCTGCAGGGGTCAGGAGGAAGCACTCGCTGAAAGATAAGCTTATTATTGGAACAAAAATTGCAGAACATTTCTCTTCATCCTTCAAATATTCACGAAACATTTCGCTTTGATCCTGAAATATGCATGAATTGTTTTTGTTGTATGAATTTATTAATTTTGAACTTCTTCAGTATTCGTAAGTAGCTTATGATTGCTAAAATAATTCTCTGCGTATTTATGGGGCGTATTTTGCAGTCATCTTTATGTAAAATGAGAAAAAAAATCCTTGCGACTTCGATTTTGACTGTCATTTATAGCTCAGAAGTGCATATATCGTATTGCCGGAGAGAACCTTACTAGAAGCCTATACAATTTTTCATTAACGTAAATTTCCATCAGTATTAGTACTTTGTCCTGTCTTACAAAGGGCTGGAAGTACTGCATACATTTTGGAACGACCATCTTTCCTGGTAGTTAAAGTAACGTTTTACCCAATGCTGTTCCTCAGTATTTGTTACGAACCCCGTAGCATATAATACAGTATGTTTTGACCGCGATTGAAAGCTGCATTTCTGGAAGTGACAATGCTCAGACGTCCAATTATTGTTTCTTACGTAATATTCAGTTGAACTTTCTCAATTTTGGACGCACTATTCAGACTCGTGAAAAAAACAGCCTATCCACAGAGCATAATGCATGGGAAAAAAGTATGTGCGTTACAACATTTGTATCGTGTATTTCAAGCAAAGCTGAAAAATAACTGTCAATGTAAATTTACGGCGTGGGTAGCATTACCGTGTTCGAATTAACGGAGACACAGGAAAAGCTAGGCTTAACATTTGAAACTAAGGACACTCCAGACGCCCTGACTTTAAGACGATAAGCGATCACGAATCTGCTTGCTGAAGTCGCTCATTTGGTTCACAGATCAATGCCGAGGCTTAACAGACCTTAGAGGCCCTATTTGTTTCATCCATTGGATGCATCATTACCTTGTGAGCACTTCAGCCAAATGCTACGTTTGCCTCCACATCTCCGTAATGTATGCTGTAAGTGTACTTTGCTGGCTTGTGAGAGGATTTCACATTTTTTGAAATAATAGTTTTACAGAGAGAAAATTCTTGGCAAAAATTTCTTTGTGAAACGTGCGATGCAAATGCATCTCCAATGAGCCGGCCATTATAGTGTGCTGGAACAGCGCTGCGCTTAGAAGAACATTGCTTGCTTTGTTGTACTGCATTGCGCTCCACTTCACCCTTAGTGATCAGTTAAAAGAAACTTATGCGTCAGCCCTTCACTCTCATCGAAAGCTTATGAGATTTGGAACAAGTTTTCTTAACACGTAGACTCCGAAGTGGTACGTATGTGTACCACTTAGGTTAGGTTCTGTAATTTTTCAGATTCTTCTAGTGACTATGCGTACAAAGTGAAGATTTACACCGGTCAGGCAATCGGAGGCAACGTGTTAAGCTTATAGTTACAGACTGGCTTGATGATCCGTGGAGAATGGATTTTCGTCATCTCTTACTACTTAGAGTCTTTTAAATAGTACTTTGGTCATTGGTTTTACTTTGCTGAACGTTTGTTTATTTTCAGATTGAAATCATTCTGCTTTGCATGTTTTAGAATGCTGATTTCACTTGAACAATATCACTTCTCACGCTCTTTTCTCTCGTGTCTCGGGTTCTATTGTAGAAATATAGTTTTCGAAACATCTTCAAGATAATTTTGTCAGTTGCGATTACTTGATTATAAAATTAAGTTACATGTATTTTCGTTGATGTAAACATGCGTTGATAAGCTGACAGTAGTTTTACTCTTATATTAATAAAATAAGACGAGGAATCTTAGTAACAGATGAACGCTACAAATCTTCAGTCATAGCACATGTAGGCTGAGAATTACCTAAACACAAAATTATACGAAGGGTTGGACAAAATAATGTCAAGAAATTGAGATTCAACAGAACTCAGCGCATGAGTACGTTTTAACACGTTGACTCCGAAGTGGTACGTATGTGTACCACTTAGGTTAGGTTCTATAATTTTTTCAGATCCTTCTAGTGACTATGCGTACAAAGTGAAGATTTACACCAGTCAGGCAATAAGAGTTTATATACAAGGCCTGAGTTTATATACAAGATAAAATGTTAGTGTGAGTTATCTGAGGTGTGACGCTTGTGTTTTTCAGTTAATTTGTTATAAATTATCCTTCATTGTGTTCAAGAGATATTTTGTGGCTGGACAAAATGTTCAACAACAAGAGCAGCAAAAACTGTAACAATAATAAATACTATGGGTTTCAATCCAAAAACTACCAATCAGATACATTGAATTTTTAAAAACTTCTGCGGCGATACACAGCTAGGTACTTAAATGTTAGTGACGTGAGATTCTTCAGTATAATTTCATGATGACCGTGCAAAACTTTGGCGGTTAATGTATGTCAATTTTTTCTAATTTATGAATGGGCTCTATTCCAAAGACTTCGTCTGTTTGTATTCCTTTACCAAATTCTTTATCGATTGTGAACTAACGAGTCTTAACTATGCGATGAATTGATGAATAGGAAACAAATATCATAATTGGAATTAGTACCTTGGTATCTTTAAAGTTAAAAGTCGTAGTAGCTTAAAGGTTAGTTCGTTCAAAGGGAACAAACGGACCTTTCTTTTCTTCCTATTATTCTCCCAAATTCCACAAAGTTCGAACATCTACGTACAGGTGTCAACATTTTATCTACTTTGAGCTTGGCGGGACTCCAACCTTTGAATC
>VCRD01002111.1:0-61532 GCA_006783055.1 Trinorchestia longiramus
TTTTTTGAGACACCCTGTATAAAACAATCTTTATTTCCAATCAAGTACACAGTACATAGGCATTTAGTACATTGGTTTTTCAAATTCTTAAGGTTAACATTCTTAGAGTAAGGATGATGGTGAGCTCCATGCGACGATCCTGGAATGTGTCCATGGGCGGGGAGTTGAGGTCTTACCGATAAGTGCGAGCTCACGGCGTGAAACGAGAAACAGCTCGTATTCATGGCCGGGTTTCGAACCCACAGAAGTCTTTCTGCACAAGCAGAGACCCGATACAGAACACGGGCCGCAGACCACGCGACTACGGTGGCTGTTCACATTTATGTCAGCAAGATTTATTTTATTTATTTTTTATTTATTTATTTATAAATGTTGGAGCAATAAAGCACAGTACGATAACAGGGGATTTTCGCCCATACATTATGTTAGGACCGTTTTGGTTGCTAATACCTAATTTTCATTTAATTGGTACATAATTCTTCCTACCTACGTATAATAGCATAATGACTTACATAAAATAGACTAGCAATACAGTGAGCTCTACATAATAGTTTAAGCCATGTCGAAAAATCCCCTGGTTAGCATTTACGATCTAATGGACCTTACAAGCGCAAAATCAGCGCAAAAGTCAAGTCGGAAGTCAAGTCTTTTCCGACTTGGATTTTGACTAATTTCTATTCCCATGTAGTATACAATTTATTTATAATGTGTGTTTAGGTACCTACAGTAAAAACAATTATTAAATGCTACGTTTCCTTTGGATCGGGTCAATGAAACTTTAAAGCTCTTCATTATGTATAGTTACTATCTCATATTGTAAGATAAAAAGGAAAAAATTCAAGTGTACGACCAGAAGATCTTATAATAATGAAACGTAATATTAATTTTTGTCAAGTCAAGCACCAATTTAGGATTATTTGTATCTTTAGCATATATCTGTAATCTTAACTAAAATATTACTAACCGTTGCAAATGAGTATGAGCATGTTGGCTAGAAATAAATCTTGTTGGCTGGAACTTAAAGTTCATAACACTCAGTAGAATAAACAACTTATTATAACTATTTAATGCTTATTTCTGTGAGCAAAGTTCGCGAGCTGAAAAAACAAGGAGTGCACAATGGCAAGCAAGATTAAATAATCTCCTTGTTTTGAGGCAGATTTTAATTTTCAAGCTCTGATCTTCATATCATTAAGACAGTACTGAATGATGCTGCAGAGCCTACTTGGATATGCTCCAAAAACAGTTATTAAAAAATAAAATGGACATTAACAATGGTCCTAGCGTTGAATCTAATTATCAGTGTAAGATCTAGTCCAAATTAAAATATTTATAATTTCTTTTTCAGACATGTTTAATATCATCCACTTCCTACGAGCTGTGAATTTTCTAGTTATTATTAATCCAGGATAATTTTGAAATATGGCTGGAAGCCTTATGTGAAATGCAAATTTTAATTGTTTGTTTGAAGCAAAACCTGAAATTTCTATGGGATATCATTAATCATATATATCTACTAAATAGCTAAAAGTGTCTGAGATAAATATTTGCTAGATTACAAACACTAAATACCTATTGCAAAGTTCATATTAGTTTGATATTTCAAATGTCTGTTTTAACCGGATAAGTTAATGTCCAATGTATAAAAATTGGGTATTTGTGGAATATCTGAGAGTTTACTTGGATGTGTGCGGGAAATTAGTGTTTTCATAGTTGAGTAAAATAGTTCCTTGTATACTTGCATTCGTTAATTTTTAGAAAACAGTTACAAGAATCACTTAATTAAATGACTAGTTAAATGATTGTACTAAATTTTTGTTTAGATGTCTCCTTAAGAGAAATAATTAAATGTATGTACTAAATTACGTTGACTTCTGAGATTTATAGCTAAATAGTTACTTAAATGTGTTTACTCAATTCCGTAGACTATTTGACTTATTAGGCTTAATTAGGGTAGGTTGTCCAGCATAAGCGCTTGATGTATTCATTTTATATACATGTGACTCATGCGAAAGAGGCTTACCGTTGAAAGTAGTTTCGAACTTTGGTCTTTGGATAAATAATAAATCACCCAGGTTGAGCTCTGATACTTTTAACAATAAATATTGATTAAACTGACATATTTGAAAATGGGGAGGAGCGAAACTGATTCAATTTTATATTCGGAAAACTTATGTCACCAATCTTTCACTCCAGCACTATTGCCGATGTGCATTTCTACGCGACTAAACTTTAGTCGATGCAACATTACATAGTGTGAATTTCAAATTTTCGTCATCTCATATTCATGATATATTCCATTTTACTTTTCAGATTATCCAAGTGTAATACATCATTGGAAAGCTACCGAAATCAGTTAATTTACAGTGTTGAATTTGAAACGATGGAGCAAACATACTGAGAGTTCTCTGAAATTTCGTTCACTGAGGCAGAAGTGAGATGCGCCGTGGTCATGGCCCTGGTTCACAAAACGGGAAAGTGGACCACAGAACCATCGCCAACACCATCGGGGTCGACATGAGGACCATCCCGCCTACTCGTAAAAAGTTAGAGGAGAGTAAGGATCCCCGTGAAGTCATCACAAGGGCTCCAAAGTCTTTGGACGACCGCTGGAAGTAGAGAGATGCTGATTTTGTCAAGAGGGTTGAGACCATGATCGACAACGACTCCTCCAAATCCATGAGGTCCATGGCTGCTGAACTGGGGGTGACTGTGGTGTTGCCCTGGATGAAGCAGATGGCCAGGAACAAGCCCTAAGTGTGGCAGCAGGACAGTGCTCTTTGCCATGTTTCCAACCGCTCCCTCGCCTGGCTGGAGAAGCACTGCTACATCCTCGTAACCAATCACCAATGGCCTCCCAGCAGCCTGGATTTGAACCCAATGGATTATTTCTTTTGGGGGATTTTGGAGAATCGAACTAACCGACACCCTCATATTACGAAGGCATCTCTCATCGCCTCCATCAAGTAGTACTGCACCTTCATGGACAGGGAGATTGTGAAGAAGGCCTGCGAGAGCTCCAGGACCAGGATTGAGAGCGTCATCGAGGCTGAGGGCAGCTATGTCGAGTAGAATGTGTTTCTGACATCAACTCCTTCATTTTGATTTTATTTTAAATAAATATCTTAAAAATTTACCGTTTTATATTCTTTTCATTAAAAAGTGGGCTACGGTGACTATTGAAAGTCTCCACCCTGTAAATTGCTTAGTATACGACCACATAATCGTTGCTGTACTACGGAGGCTGCAAAGATAATTTTCACGAGGGCATTGAGACGGTGATAAAAATTTACGGCCGATAATACACGTTCCTTGCACATGCTCGATCAGACCACGGGTGTGGTATCTGTGGAAGGGCACAGGCTATGTTCTTGTTTGTGATTTGATGGTCTGTGTAGGCTTCCTGTGAATGCCACTGAATGTTTGTGGTGTGTTTGTAATCGATAGCATTATTCTCGTAGCTTAATCTGCTCAGAGTAACTCGGTCAACCATTCTAATTATAAGTCATGATCTTCCTATCATTAGCTCTTTCTTCAACGCTCACATCAGCATAAAATTTAACCATGACAATCTTTTTCTAGCTGTATTTATCTTCTTTCAATAAAGACGCAGATCTGTTCAAATGAAAGATGTCAAACTTTGAAGAAATGTTTTGATTACAAGATCGCATAACTCTCTAGCATATTACTAAATATATTCAAATAACACCATAAAAAATGAACCACGAAAGATGTTGGCACTTGAGTATAACTATGCGTACTCATATTTAAATTAAACTCCTAAAAATATAATTTCAATACTTCACAATTCTGGAAGGGATTACTTCGGTCTCTGAGTCGGGAATTTTCAGTCAGAAACTGGCCGCTGCATACAGAAATGAGTTGTCAAGAGCATCTGTGTCCTCAAGGACACATCCCATCATTCAAGACATCCTTTTCAACGTGTCCCAAAAACGAACAGTTCTATTTGAGTTCTCCCTCTCGGAACCTGTAGACTAAGAGCTAAAAAACACGTCGGAAGGACGTCAATGTCGCAAATGGAACAACTGTATGCTGTTGGGTCCTAAAATGCTAACTGTGTGCAATGTTAGCAAAATTTTGCCTTCTAATACTAGGTTAATATAAATAACGTTCTGAGAGACGATGCAATCAAATTCAGCAGACCATAGCAGTCGTGCATGATACTATAAGATTCAAAACACTATAGATGATTCTTCCTAGCAGTATAATTAAAAATGAATATTTGAACTTGAATAACAACCATGGTTTAGAATTCTAAACTAAATTAGTACGCAAAAATTTGTTCAAAAACTAAATACCATTTCAATTTTTTTAAATTAAGTACAATTTCATTACTTCAGCCATACTCACAAATTTTAAAGTAATTCAATCATACATGTAAGTGCAAATGAAAAGTATGATGGTCTACTAATACTTGCAAAAATATTGAGCACTATACAAATACTAAAGTCAACTTTCTCCTCCGCTGACTGCAGGAGAAAAGGGAAAATAAATATAGATAAAGTGAACAATTAAATTAAATCTTACGTTAACATTTTAGGTCCCCGAAACTTTTAAACTAAATATTTTTGAATATCCCTCTATCGAAAAAGTTATGCATATTTAATCTGCAGGATTCTTAGGTTAAGGTTTGAGCAAAATTTTTTGAAACTCCCTGTATAATAAAACTGTCTTGTATTCATTTAATATATATGATACTGTATTTTTCGCTCTCCTTGCTGCTAAATTAGATGATGGAAACTTATTTAAAACAAGCTGTTCCTACGGAGCTGAAATAAAGTGTTTATTTTAGATACATTAACAAATTTTCAACGTTAATTTTCTTAGCAATTATAAACTGTGCTGCTCCTCTATGAAATTTATTGTCACCTGTACAGAGATCAGAAAAATTCATTGGCAAAGTGCAATATAAAGCAACTAAATGAACTTTCTAGCCTTTTGTCGTCCAATAAGCTTTATTTGTTTTACTCCTCAATTTAGCACCACATTTGATTTGAAGTTTAGTAGCAGTGTTAACTAAACAAGTTTTCAGAACACTTCGGCTAAACCTCATTTAATGTTAAGTTGGTCTACTCTGTATAGTCATATTCTGGTCATGGTATCTGTGATACCACATCTCAGTACCAGCTCAGCAATAATTAAGGAGGCTCAAACACAGATGCTTTGTTGTCCGCAGCGGTTGGTCACTGGAGCCAGTTGATTTCATCACAGCTTTAAGAATAATCCCAGCAAGGCAGTCAACTCCACAGACTTAGCGCTGGTGCTTAAAATGTAAAAATACTGCAATTTCACCAAAGTTTTACACCAAATCAGGTCATAAGATCTTTCTCAGCTATTTTCTCCAACGTTTGGCTGATGCTAACCATAACTGACACTAAATTTATGTCATGTCTTTCACAAATTATATTATGCTTGTACATGTAAGGTCAGCTCGTCTTCAACCCGGAAATACAGCTGAAAAAATTCCAGATTCACTTCAAACCATTTTTTGTGCTTGAGATATCTGGACTGTGTTTTGTACTGTATTAAAATTTATTCAAACGAAACTTAATTTTGCATTCAATGCAAAAAAGATGTGAGAATATCATATTCTCGTCTGAGTTGAATCTAGATGAACAATTAAATAAGTTTGTGTGTCATAGAACTTCACAATAAGGGCTACCCTATTCAAATTTTCATCAATTAATAATTTCTAAACATGACTTTTGTTGTCATTGAAGCAGACAAATTGAATTTACCACCAGTAGTCTATCTCATGCTTTTAGCGTCTTCTGTCACTGTTCTAACCTTCATCAGTTTTTTTACTGTTTATAATTTTTTTGTAACTTCCTATGTCTCTGAGGAAAATTATGTTTCATCCAATAAATGAATTTTTGGATGGAAGTTAACCTCTTAGGCACTGAAATTCGTGATTCCTGCTACCATGCATTGAGAAACAGTAGCTCTGCATATAAAATAATAATGAACTCAAAGACAAAATTACCGCTGGCTTCAATGATGGTAATTTAAAAAAAAATTGGTTCATTTTGATGTACGTGCATTCTAACTTGATAAAAAATGGCTAACAGTCAATTTCCTATTAACGACGCACTGCTGGAGATGAAACATTATGTCTGTCATGTTTTCTCTCTCATCGTACTAGTGATAGACAACGCAGGTTAGTGTCTGAAGTGAAATGATCCTTTCGCTTCCGACCAAAGAGCGTCTTCAGCGGATAATTTGTCCATGACTTGAAAAAAATGCCTTCTTTAATTGAGTATCCAGTCTACGATCTGAAAAATTTGCTTCCTGAGACTGGACTCACTGCACGAAGTGAAGGAAGATTATATTTTATTTAAAACTTGTTGTACCACCTGACTGATTATGTGTCTTGGATCTGATGACGAGTGTTGGGCCTGTAGCATCGTTTGTCTGCCGGCTGCTAGAATTACGACCACTAAGCCCTCACTAAACTCCTCCGTAACTTTGCAGACATCAGAAAAGCATTCGGAGCTTGGAAAGACAGGCCCTGCGATGTTTTGCAGCTAAGCCACTTTAATGCCGTTAATTAAAATAAATGAGCATTCCTACTTCTTTCCGAGATCTTTACGATTTAATACAAGATTTCAACCATTTTTGAAGTCAACAACAGCAGAATACAGGAATACCAACAGCATTTCCTGCGTAATTGGTTCAAAATTCTTTTCTAGGCACGTTATTGTGACACACTTTTTCTGTTTTTCTTTAGTAATAGAAGAAAGGAAACATCTGTTTTATTTAAGGAAGGCGATTCAAGTATTACTTAATAATACTTGAGGTAGTTATATATTCATATATGTAATCTTATGTATCCATATCTCTATTTAATACCGAAATCTTTTTATGGTCGGAGAGTAACTGCTTGATTCCACTGGAATAGACTATCTTGAGTGAAGAGTAATTCTGCCTCGTGCTGCCTGTTAAAAACAAGCAACTAATTAAATCAAGCGAGGAAAGTTCATAATTATTTTTTTACCTATTATAATTATGCATCACTAGTAGGTAAAGTAGGAGGTGAGGATTTACTTATTGATTTGAGTGCTCTGAATCAGACTGAGTGAATTTAGAACCACTTGAGGTGATTAGACGAGTGGTCGGACTACATGTTCTCTAGTGATATACGAGTACACTCTGAAATAAAACTCTGTGTAAACTGAGAAAGACCTTAATTCACATTTTCTTAGTGTTATAAACCTGTTAACCATATACCTTTTATTGGACCTGTTAACCTGTCAACTGAGTTTATACTTTTACACATATCTTTTTGTGGTTTATTAAAAATATGAACTCCATATACAATTGAGAGGAATAATTTGGATTCGCAATAGCATTGTCTTCAAACATTAAAAATATACCATTCATAAAAAAAAGTCCCATGTCAATTTAAGATCAAATAACATCTACTCTAAATTGAAAATTTGCCCCTTAGTGTTTTTTCATTATTCTTAAGGAGCTGTCAACGAAGTGAAATAAAAAACTTCACAAGGTTGTGGTGAAATGAGCTTGGTTGGTTGAAATGAGCCTTGAAATGAGCCTTGGTTGAATGAGCCTTGGTTGAATGAGCCTTGGTTGAATGAGCCTTGGTTGAAATGAGCTTGGTTGTGGTGAAATGAGCTTTCTGCTGTTTAAATTGTGGCAGACAAATGAAAAAATCTCACATAATACTCATTTATTAAAACGGTGTAGAACTTGAACATATAACACTGAGGGATGTGTTTTGGAATATCACATAAATGTTCTCTAATTTTCTCCGAACTTCAAGTTATTTTTATTTATATAAATTCTGTTTCCTTATAGCAAACCTGCAGAATCAATAAAATTTAACCAAAATTCACTCCAACGACTATTCCTATTCATATTTTTGCATTGATATTTTCTCGAGACGTTGCACTAATTTTTTTAAGCAAGTATTGAAAACTGCTTATGATGATTTTATTATGGAAGTTTATTAAATCAGAACGAGAAAGACGGAAATTGGTCTATATAAGCCGTCACAAGTTTTGCATTTCGTGAGTTTAATTATATTAATCACCTTGAGCAATCTTAATACTTTAATGAACTTCTCGATCACACTTTTTTCTGGTCAGAAGCTCAAAACTCTGAGATGCAGAAAAAAAATTTCCCTGAGTTACAGGATGGAAATTTGAAGGCTGAGTTTTTGTGCGAGCAATAAATGTCGAATTTTTGTTTCAAAATAATAAATCGTCATTTAACAACTCAAAATATCACTGACTGATATTTTGAGGAGAAATGTCTGAATTCAATTCCGGGTTTTTACACAGAAAAAAGTTCGAAGCGTAGCGTATTAAAAAATAACATGAACAAAAATGGTGTAAAAGTCTGGATTGACTTAAATAATATTAAAAAGATTTCAAATTTACCAAAGTGTTGTATATAATTTATTGCTAAACATTGCATAGCGCTCTTATAAATCACCAACATTGAATTAAGTTTGGTGTGATACAGAAGTAACTTGCTGGCAATAAGTTGTGGAGCCTTTCTTTTAATATACTAGAGTTTTTTCAAAGGTGCAGAGAAAGTACGGGAATATTTTTCAAGCTGAAACCCATAACGAATATTGCATAGAACATTGGCCATCAAGTTCAGAGAAACAAACTCAACAGAAGAAAATCAATGAACATGCTACCAAACAGCCACACATGGAGACGTTTCTTGGCAACTTCGATCTTCAGATCCAACTCCAATTAATTTTGTTGTTGCAGCAATATTTGCCCGTGAATATTGTCCATCTTTTCTGGATGTGAAAAGCGCATAAAAATGGTAGTCCACTCTGTTTTACAACTGCAGACGTCACATAATTATTGGAAATGTCTTAATATTTATTACACCTCATGAGGTTATCAGAAGTAATTGATCCACAATCAAGTAATGTAGCCAAGTCATAAAATGAATACGTACGTAGCTCTAAAACCATTTAACATGGGGAAAATTAGCTTGGTTAGATTACGTATAAATCTGTATCTACACAGATACTGATGGGTTAAACTTATTGTTTTCTACATACCAGTGAAATAATTTGCATACGGAGTGTGATTTTTCCACAATATTTTAGGAACTCATAAATGAAAAGAAATGAGAAAAATATTACACGGAAAGCAGTATGCTGTCTCACTCCTATAGTTTTACTATGCTGAAATTTTTATTGGTGTATTTACGACTGAATCTTTGATATCTTATGCGTATGTAATTACAATCACCAATCCCCTACACATTAGATTATTTGACATATTCAATTAAAAAAAATCCCTACGTTAAAGCTCATGTGCATGAAACAAACGCATATGAAATAAATACATCACGCACTTGTACTGCGTAACCTGTCTAACTGAACTTCATGAGTCAAGTAGTCTACGGATATTAATACAAAAATTTAAGTTACTATCTGCTTTCAAAATCCATTAGTCTACGGAATTTAATACAAACATTTAATTACCTCCCCATGCAGACTCATAAACAAAATTTTGCGCTATCATTTAACTAGTCATTAACAAGTTAACCGCCATGCCTGATATCAGAGATTTGTCACTACCGCCACGACTTTACCATTTTACGACTTTATCATTTAACCTTCCGTAAATATTTTAAATTAATTTTTAAAAATAATTATTAAAAATTTGGAAATGTACCAACGGTGGTACATGCGGCGGTAAGTGAAATCCTCAAATGTACCACCGGTGGTACATGTGGCGGTTAACGTGTTAAGGTAAGTGATTCTTATAAGAAGCTCCTAAAAACTATCATATGTAATCATTCACGGATCTATTTTACTTAGCTATTAAAGTACTCATTTCCCACATACATTCATATAACCACTCGTATTGATTTCATATATTGAAGTAATTGCTTTTTATGGACCGAACATTCTCTTGTCTATTAAGAATAAACAATTAAAGCAGCAAAATAATACGTACTTTCCAATATCTATTAAGTGTAAGTATCCAAGGATATATTTTTCGCAAACACACTTGGAGCCATTCAAAACATAGATACAATTAATTATTTCTTATAAACATTGAAGTTCTCATTTTACAAAAATAATAACAGTTAGCATTTTATATGAACTTTCCAAGAGCATTTTATAATGACACTTGATTAATGATCACTGGAAAACTCAAAACTCGTATGAAATGGATGATAGTAAATATTTATCAGAAACAAATTATAAATATTTTACTTAGGACAATAGTGTATATTAGTAACTAGGTTAAATAGTAGAGTCGTTGATAATATTCATTTTTCTAGAACAACTGCTTCTGGAGAATATATATTCATGTCGGCTTCTGCATCATCATTCAGTTAATTATACATATTTTTTACTCGAGGAAATGCAAGGACTGAAAGTTTATTCAAATTCAAAGCCGGTGCAGCAACAATGACATTTAATGCTAGGTAATTTCTCTTGGCGTGATAAAAAAATGGATAAAGTCCTTTTGAAAATATAAAATAAAAATGGAGCATGTCCTCCAGTTCCTATCAAACTCCAATATTCAATGCTGTGAATATCTTTCCACGGAAAATGTTTGGCTGAAAAAGTGATTTAGTATCGAATGACATTCTAAATTTTTATAATATGCATATGAGCATCCTGCTTCGCTTTGCTTAGTAGGTTAAACATAAAGTAATGAAATATTGCATTACATGTGAGCTTTGGGAAACTAACTCAGTGTAAAACTGAACAGTGAAAAATTGTAATGTTTAGTAAATAATTTGTTTAACATAGAAATCACAACAATATTTTGCCGGCATCTATTTTAAAACGAGAAGCTATAACTCAATCTAATTTTTAACGTCATTTTCCTTTGTATTATAGCATTTATGATATTGAACGATTATCTTCTCAATTTCATGCTCATAGAATTATGCCATCTGAATTGCTAACGAACTGATCTTGAGCACAACTTCCAATATCATTGACATTCAGTCACAGTTTCATAACGAGCATTGGTTGAAACTCGAGAAAACTATTTAGGTATGAAATGAAATTGTAGAGCCTCGTTTTCCATCAATTTCCTGCAACGGGTCATCATTAATGGCAGACTGTTGCCCCTTTTTTACCCGTTATGCACGCTTGTATGGTAAAATTAGAATATTTTAGTGCAATTTTTACCATTCTATCAATCATGGCGATTTCTCCACTCACGACACTAATAAACTAAAAAAATCGATTACTTCAGCGTCTCATATCACGTGTTAGAATTATGGCTTTGCTTATCTTGCCTGTTTGAGTTGGGCCATAGAGTTCGATCAATGATTCAACAGTATCTCTATGACCTGTCTGTCATTTCGTGTATCTTATCGTTCGTTAAACGGCCCTGCACGTGTGGATGTGCTTCTGACTGGGTTCTGTTTGGCATTATTTAAGTTTTCTGTACGACTGTTGTCTGGCAATTATACGAAGCTTAATCTCTTATGAAAACTAAAAATAGCCATTGATTGATCTCATACACTTTCTTGGAACACGATTCTCATTTGCAGTTTCGATTTCAGAGCCAGGTAAAAGATAACGAATCAAAAAAAATCAACCTGTAGATAGAAATATTATAATTTGCAGTTTATCAATCTCGGGAGCAGAAAAAAGGTTTAACTTTCTCGATGCACTGAAAAAAGTAGCGTGCTGCTTTTACTCGTATGTCAGCAGTTAGTTGCAAACAACCCATTTTTCTTGAAGCGTCGATTGTTGTTAGAACTTATAAGGCATCGAGTAGCTTTTTACAAACGGTTTTCCAAATGACAGGAACGTGTGTGTGAGTACTATGGATTTCCCCTGATGTTGTCATTAAAATCTGATGAACTACAAAAATTGTTGCTTGGTAGAAAGTTACGTTCCATGGGCCTAGTAGTTTAATGTGTCTTTTACAAACTTAGTAAACCTTTGATACAGTTTTTCCGAATATATCACATTTTTCTTTTGAGAACAGAAACATTCTAAATTCATGACCCAATCTAAATGGTGAAAAAGTACAACTTAGAAGCATCACCAGCTTGGTCGACTGGTGAGCGAATCTGCTAAGAGTTTTTCCAGTTCATTTTATAACGAAATGAAACGTTCAACTCACCCAAATTAAAAAATAAAATTACCCAATGCTTGCGACGTATTAGTGAAGTAGCTTAAATTTTTTTTCCAACGACATTAAAACTTGTACTTCTTTAACTTTAATCAACATAAACACTTTAATTTTTCCATGATATGACTCGTATATTTGCAACAAGTTTTCCCTTAATCACTGAACAGATCTATATTCTCATTCTCGTTCTGATAATTCAATTCATTTTTCAAATGTGTAAGTGATATTGCGGGTCAAATTCAAACAATTTGTGTATGTACATACGGACTAGCAAAGAGTATTCCATTTTCACTATTATTTCTGAAACTGGCCGCGTCGAAATAAATGTGCGAACAGATCGGGATAATTTAAAACTCGTGGGTTGAGTTATTTTAACTAATTTAATATACTAGACACGACAAAAAAGCACAGCCTCTTCTGCTGTGCCATCGATCATCGTACTCTGCAGCCACTGGGCTGACTAAGCTCTGCTCAAGTGTTGACTGCACTGAAAAGTTACAGAAAAGTGTACAAAACAATAAAAGATTAACGACATTTTAAATTTCCCATTCCGTACATGCACAATCAGGAAAGCGTAACCAAAAAAATAATCTCACCTACAACTTTTGATCAGCGCCCCACTAGGTAAAAAGAAAACAAATTGGCTGTAGCTTAATTTCATTCGTTTCACATGGCTCTGGTTTTGCATTGAAACATTTGATAAATTTCAAAGTTTCTCGCAATAGTAACATTTAAAAGCAAAATGCCATATAGTTGGATCAATTTCTTCGACACATTCTTTATAAAAAATGTATTCCAACTGAAAAATATTCATTTATTTAATAGTTATTTAAGTCAAAAATTGGAGCAAAAAAGGTTTTCTCGTGTAGAAGTTTTTCTGTTCATTTTTTATAGCTTACTAAGTGTTTTATCATCTGCCCACATGCAGAATTTCACTCATATCAGACTATAGGTCCGAAAGGTTATTTTATGTAAAAAAAAGAAGTTGAACTCATCCTAAAAACTTGAACTTAAAAAAGAAGTTGAACTTGTCTTAAAAACTTGAACTTAAAAAAAGTTGAACTTGACACGTAAAGATGATAACCGTCACTGAGGATCGGCTTTTACTGCTACATTTGACACTGAAAATAGTTTAAACCCACAATTTAGTTGTATTTTTCCAACAGTAATATTTTTTCGTAGGAAATTAATGGGTATTGAGATAGTAGAATCACAGCAGCTGTTATGATAGTGTCAAATTTCTTGTTTACTTTTCAAATTTAATCTCATCATATTACTTGAAAATGCGTTTCTTCTATAGCTAAAACTATGGGAAATGTTGTTGCATTTTATCCCGAAGAGTTGACACAGCAGATTTAGATTAAAAAGCAATAACTGAATGAGACGATAAACTCTGAGAAGTTTAGAAAAGTTGAATGACTGGCAAAAAGTGAACACCCATGTATTTAGCAAATAACTCTTACATCAAGCTTGTATTTTTTATGTTTGACAGCAGAATAAACTCAACCCGCTATTTCAACCTTTTTCATTTATAATAATTACTCGCTACAGAAGTTATAATTATTGGACTGTAAATAGGTCATGCTGAATCGCTGCAATTCTCTTATATTTTTTTCCACAAAAAACGTTCGAGAATAAAAAACAATCAATTTTAAATGAAAATCACCGAAGTTTGCAATCTGACATACCTGCATGATCTAATTGTATTTGCATTCTATACCTTGTGAAGCATCAATAATAACTAAAAAATATAATCAGAAACAGAACTACAGTGCAGTGTTGATTGAATAATTTCAGCAACTGCCAGGCGTAATTTGAAGCATTGAATGTCGAGACGGAATACAAATTTAAGTGATTTCACTCAGCCTCATAATACTTGGTTCAATGCAGCGACCGACACACCCTCTTCGTTAGGCTGAATGTTGCGTGGAGTAGAGGCTTGAAACTGCTTGCTGTGCTCCACAAAAAAATCTCGCTTCAACGATCAGGCAATATGAATGCAAATTGGAGGCTTGAGGGCTCCTGTTGTAAAGAGCAAATGCCTTCTTTTTTAAGAGCAGCATGTGCCAAACTTCAAGTATTCTGCAAATGTGTGTAAAAATCGGTATGCGGATGCATTTAAATAGTTATTCCAATTGAACTTTTTCAGAGTTTTTAATTCCAGAACAGTTGGTTTTTCATTCGTTTTCTTTGAAGAATACTGAGTACAGTACTGCTAAGGTACTACTCTAGTCCTGAATACAGTCCGTTAGAGCAGAACTGATTTGAATATTGTGTCATAATAAGAAACATTATCTCATGGTTCGTACCTTAAGTTATAACAGTAAACTTGAGGTAAAATAAAAGAAAAAAACTCCCACTACTGCACTATTCGACAGATTTGCACTACAGCCCCACACTACTACCTTACACCACCGCACCTCACCGTGTTATGGTTCTACACGAGTGCGTTACATACGTGCACATTGCTGCATCACACTACTGTCTCAAGCGACTGTATTACACTATGTACTACATCACTCCAATAGAGCACATAAATTTGCAGCACTATTGAGTAGCACTACTCTATTGCCCCACGGTACTGCATCTCATTCTGCGCTGCTCATAATTAGACAACACTGAATTAATAGTCATCACTACTACTCTTCTGTTTTCCCGTATTGCTACACTGCAGCAGCACATTGCACTGCTACATTGAACTACTGAACGATCAAACGCATTCTGTCATTGCTCTGCACTACTTTACCACACAACTGCACTACATGTATTATCATTTTCAATTGGATTTGCATCTGTAAAATTCTGACTGGCATCTAAGCTTGTGTTTCTTTAGTTTTTAATTACACTGCTCACTTATTTAATGCACTGCACTGCTCACTTATTTAATATTTACCCGTACACTAAATTCCACCAAAGCTTAATGATCCTAATGACTGCACCACAGTAGTGAATACTTTAGTGCATAACTAGGACAAAGATAGCTAGTTCAATTATTCCTCCAGGTGTTGTGGATGGACGTGCCATGAGTGGGTATACAGTAAGACGCATGTAGCTGACTGAACCATCGACCAACATCAGGGTGTTATTTGATTCACAAGCACTCACTCAGGAATTTACTCCCCAGAACAGGTAGTAAAAGTGAGTAACATTGTAACTTCTACTGGATGCCAACAGTACCTCGACGACTGGAAAACTGAGCTTATTGTTTTATTGTGATAAATATGTTAAAATAGCTACTGCAATAAACGGGAAAAAGTTTGAATATCATATTTTATCAGTAATCACAATGTACTTAAACATTCCAAAGAGTGCAGCACGTGAATTGAATTAATAAATGGTATTTAAATGTTCCTCGCGCATGAAGATAAAACTTTAATTGATAACACAATTTCTAAGCCCAACAGACCCATTCTATACGAGTGGAAGACCTAGACTCTCATGTTTTTGTTAGATTAATCTATACGAGAACACTTCATCAGACTCTACTTATTCCATTCTTACCTACCTGTACTGATGACACACCTACCTGTGCTGATGACACACCTACCTGTACTGATGACACACCTACCTGTACTGATGACACACCTACCTGTACTGATGACACACCTACCTGTACTGATGACACACCTACCTGTACTGATGACACACCTACCTGTACTGATGACACACCTACCTGTACTGATGACACACCTACCTGTACTGATGACTTCTCTACCATAACCAGGAGTGCAGCAAGGCTTCTATACACGGTCTCATTCGAATTACATTATTTTTACTAGTCTCTTTTACAGAGTTACTGGGACAGCAACGGAGCTGCTTCTAACTTTGCAACAGCTTGAATTTCACACAGTTCGTCTCACATGGTCCGACAACGAGTGAGTTTTCACTAAATGAGCGATAATAACACATGCTTGAATTCAACATTTAGGCTTTTGAATTTTGGCATCTCTACTGCAAAAATTTTCTTGAAGCTGTTTCGAGATGTGCCTGCTTTAGAGCTCGTAATTTTATCCTCTTTTCATGCACTCGTATATTTCATCTCTTATTTGCTTGATGTCTTGTTTTACTTGATTTCGAGCAACTTATATCTCTTCCACCGTCTATTGATGTTGTTGGTATGTCGAACAAAGCAATTCATATCGAGCGTTTTCATCGTTCAAGTCTTATTGCAAGCGACTTAGATTCATCCTAAGCTAGCTAACTATATGACTTTAAGTCGCTTGTTCACAATCTAGATCCAAAAGAGTAGGCTGGCTGTCGGTCACAATCGCCAGTATATCTAGCATGTCCTTCAGTAAGCTCTATTTACGCTCATTTAACTATTTCTTCTGTTACAAAACATTCTCCAGTAGCTCAGACTCATTAACCAAAGACTTGTCACCAGTAATAACTTCAGCCACTACTTCATTGTACTTTTATTTGAGTTTGTCTATTTGCATCTTCAACGGCTCTTACTGCACTTCTAACTCGTACAGCAGTTTCTGTTCTGCCTGCATTTTTTCGTTTAAATCTCCATCATCTGTATTGTGTAATGTAGTGAGCAGTTTTCTCTAACATTTAGCTTTGACTATCTTGGCCTTAGCATTACAGAGTTTTCCGTGGTTTTTACGATTGTTTCCGCCTAACTGCTTTAAGAATTCTTTCGTTTCCTCATTTTCATTTTTGGTGTGTTCTAGTTTTTCTTTCAACTTTCTCTCATTTTCGTTCAGGTCTTTCAGTAATGCCGTCAACTTATTGTGTCTTTCAAGGATATTATTTCCCGCAGTTTTCTTCATTTTCTAGTTATTTCTTTTCATATCATCAATTTTTTATTCGATGCTGCTTAATTGATCAATAAAGCTGTCAGTATTCACGTCGATAACTCGACCTCCGATCTCTTACATGAGCTTATTTCTAATTTTATTAGATTGATTCTTTCCTCCTCCCATGATGAGAGACGAGCAGATTGTTTCAAAATTTCTCTGTAATCAAAAACTGTGAGATGAATACACTTTCACCGATAGCCAACTTCGCGCTACAATCTGCCGGTGGGAGAGTTTGTGTCTTCACTCTACTGCGCTGAAGCATCAAAATCTGTGCAGCATCCCAGCAGGGTGAACTGAAGAGTGCAACGTTCCAGGGTCAACTGCACGCAGAAACAAGGTAAATCAACCAAGGTTTCATAGCAACATTAACGCGTTGAGTGACCAACAGGTTTTGGCTCACGTGGGATATTCTTAACGGAAATTACAGTGAATTACTTTCGTTTCGAGGACGTATATATATATATATACTGTGAGTGTACAACGTATCCAGGCTACGGCAGCTCGTTTTATTTTGTGAGCCAAAAGGAAACGCTATAAAAATATGCATTTGTAACAATATAATCAAAATATCTTTGCATCGCATGATACAAACAACGAACTATTATGTTATGTTAAAAACTCTCTTAACTGCTCAGCGAAAAGTACTTAAGAATAGCGGTAAAATTTTTAGTGACTTTTTTATTTCGTCCACCTATCCATTTACGAACTGACGAAGCCTCTTCTTCAGAACCTTCACGAATGCAAGCTGTTCAATAATAGGATCAAAAAAGCACTAAAATTATAACGAAGTAAATCCTAAGACATAGCTATTTAACGGAGAGCCACACAGAGTAATCATATTATCAACTCATAATTTTCTTTTTTGCTGTAAAATTACAAGTTGGTTTTACGAAATATTTCCACAATCATCAATAAAAATAAGCCCATCCCACTATATAATAATACCCAACTTGTTGCTTGCTTGCTTGCTTGGTCCGTCTCTCTGTGACGCTCTTGGGGATTTAGATAGCAGGAAATTCGGTAGGTTATACATGTATTGTAAGCATCGTATTGTGGATACCAAAAACATAATCTTCAGCATGGAAACTCCTTCACAAAGCCTGCGTCCACTGGAAAATAAAATGAAATAATTTAGTAAAAACATATGAATTTTCACGTGTGGATCTACCAGTCTGTTTAATATGCTGCTCCATGACATATACAAGATATTCTAATTTCTTTGTACATTCAATTTTCACTTATGACGCTTTGAGCAAAACATATGGAGTACTGTAGAAAGAAAATATTTACAACCTTCAAACTACGTTTCCCCTAAATTTTTTATTGCCTCACTAACTTTTCGAGATCCTTTTCGTGTGAGTTACTTCCCATTAAAGAGAAAAATTATAGCCTAGCCTGAAAATAATATAAATAGTAGCTTATTGCGACTCCACCTCGATATATTGTCTTTGCAAAAAATGTGCTAATAAAATCAATTTGACTTATTCCTCTGATATTCTTTGGCGGACACAAAAACACGTGAGAAAATAAGGTTAAGCTCGACTGCATCCATAGAATCACCGATGAATAAAAAATAAGGAAAAAACGTTTTCTTTCCCTGCTATGCAAAGATCTACTATAAATCCGTGTTAACAGATTCAAACATGTCACTATAGATGAGCGGACTAATCGAATTATCAGGTTTTCTGTAGCATAGTTTAGTTTCTTTTTATGAAGTATTTCTCAACATTTAAGCCATGGTAAATACCTCCATGTTAGTTTGTCGCTCACACAACGAAGAATTTCTAATATCAAAAATAAATCAACTTTTCTGCAATATAACAACACATTACGCACTGAAGTTCCATCAAATGTCACTCAGCATTTTTTTCTTTAATTCTTTTTCGATATTATGTGAGCATCTCTTGCGATTAAATTCCACTTTCATTGATGATGATGTGAATTTTTTGGTGATACTAATGGCACAAGTACAGTAAATCAATTTTTTCTCACATACTACAAAGTGCGTAATTATTAACAACACGTATGGAATTGTACACCATTTCTCTGAAAAAAAACTACTACTTTCTGCGAATTGCACTATTAGTAAATCTGATGGTAAGTCTTTAATATTTTGTCTCCAATTACTGACTCCCTAGAATTTCATAAGGTAGTAGTACAATAAAAAATAAACTTTTCCCGGTCGTACTACACACATCCGCCTCGATGTGTTACTAACCAATTATTCCCAGTTAACGCACATTATCTGAATAGTCTCTTTATTTCATTTTCAAAAGCTATTTTCTCCATCATTTCCATAAGTCCATAAACTACATACATATATGGAACTCATTTTTTATTGATATCGTTCAGTTGCGCCTTTATTCCCTATCCTTACTCCCTCTACTACATTCTCGAATTACCTGTTATTTGCATCACTGTGACATAACTTTTATTTTCGTTTTAATTCATGGTTTGCAAACCGATGCAAATACGTTCCATGAGTCGATTAAACTTCAAAAATTTCTTTCTTTTCTCTAACTTTCAGTCTACTCAAACGAACTAAGAAATGATTCAAAATAGAAAGCAACAGCATCCATTCCCTTACATCGAACAACACTTGTTCACAAAAAGACACTACCTGCTCGCACAAAAGGCTGGACCAAATTAAGAAGCAACATATTTGAGAATACATGTGACCTATTCACACGTGCAACTCAATCATGGTATGTTATTTAAATATTCTCTGAGGAAAAGGCTTGTGTACTCTAGCTGTGTCTGTAGTGTTCTAATTCCCTTCACGATTCTTTAGGGAGCTAATAATGCATAGCAGTTCAAAGTAACTCCTTTCCCTCAAATTCTCCAAGTTTATTTACCGTGCATCTTTTCTGCATTGTTGAATATGTAGAGTAAACGAAAAAGTAGTAAGTAAAGGAGCTACATATCTTATTATTAAATGATTTAAGATTGTTTGCTAAGTCCTAGGTGCCAGTGAATGTTCCTCTGTATTACAAGGATCATAATAATTTAAGCCAAAGAGAAACAATTCCGGAATGAAATAATTTGATTTTTTCAAAAATCTTTCGTTTTCTTTGATTTGCAGCTGGACCACCAACAAAACAATCTGGTTTAGTTTTAATTGCCTCCTTGGCCGTCACAACTCACGAGCGTCAATGTCGTTTACCGGAAATTGCTTTCGTGATTGATTTTCTGGGCTTTGTCCTGCTGCTGTGAGATGGTGAGAGGATTGAGGCAATCACTTCTTCACCGAGCGCAATTTTATGCGTCTAATTTCTTCAGTGAACTATTTTGAGATCTCTATGAGAATCAATTTTTACTCCTACTCTGAGTCGTACCCATTTATTCGTAATTGAAATTATTCTTACTGTCGCAATACAGAGAACCTCAACCAAACTTTCCTCACAAATAGCGCTGGTTTGAGTTCGGTAATGTCTTACCGAACTCTACGGGCAATGTTTTTATTCGATTATACGTGTAACTTTAAATTTTGAATTGAGAACTATCAATATGAAAAATTCCAATTCTATTCAGGGCTATCAGTATGTTGCTCAAAAATAAAATAAACTTTGACGCTATTACACAGTAATTATGAGAGCAAAAAATCTTCTGGCGGTCTTCATACAAATGCAAATTCAATAAGAAACTGCTGTGTTAACATTGTCATATTCGCAAAATTCTCGATAGTATCTCCTGAGGATTCAAACTACATTTATATTCATTACCCTTGTAAACTCATTTATAATTAGTACAGCACATACTGGTAATTTTACTTACTTCAACCTGCACGAAAGGATTGCAAGTTTTAGGTCACTCTGATCGGAGATTCTTGCATCATTTTGATTTGGTAAATAAAAGAGAATCTCATTCGTCGGAAATATATGGAAGCATTTTTTAAGAGTTTGTGACTGAGAGATAAAAAAAAGGTAGACTTGTGAGAGTGCTCTTGTCGTTGAAACCTGGAGTTGTTGCTCTGCCTCGCTCTCTTGATGGTGGGATAGTGAAAAGCCATGCGTCCAACAGGATAGCTTTGTCTGCCCTGCATGTAGCGTGCGACTGTCGATCTCGGGTGTCTTCCAAAATCAGAGTTGACTGTATTTGTTTACTATTTATTGCTCAATTACTCCCTATTGAACTGATCACAGAACGATACTTGGTGCGTCCCTGCACTCTGAAATACACCGTCACCCATAACCTGGGATCTCACCTGAATCTCTTCTGGTGTCACTGCCGTGTTGTGTTGTCTCTTTTATACTCTCGTTCATTTACGGAAGTTACTTTGCTGTGCTTGATATCGCTTTGATCCTTGAACCTGTGTATGGCGGTACTCCTTCCTGTGTTGTGACATTCTCTGGATGCTCTAACCTGCTTATGGCGGCTAATCTTCTCTGCCAGTGTTCTATAAGAATTCGTTGCTGTGTGTGATAACTGCAGGGTTATATTCTGTTGGAAGCAGTTTTATGATAGTGATCTTAATCAACAGTGATTTTTATACTTATTCATAATAAATCATGAATTGTCAATTATAAAAATATTGGAATGGCAAATAATTTTTTAGTCGGTCTATTTTTTGAATGATGTTTCTTATTCGCTACTTTTTCAATCTTTTGAATATGATTAAGTATTCATTGTTATTATTACACATTTTTAATAACTCCAAGGTTAAATATCGCAGAGGTACATAGAAGGGACAGAAGTAAAAGTTTCCAATGTGTGTGGGGCCAAAAGGCTCGTCAGGGATTGTATAAGATTCTTAAACTTCACACGAGGAATCAGCTGGTACCTTAGTTTCCGCACTAATGATACTAAGGATATACTTGGGAAATTGGGGTTCTTCAGTTGTAATCCTAGCGATTCACCGCAGAAATAACAGCCCTTGTTGCTGGAGGATGTTGCTAGTTAAACATTGTATTAATGTAGATTCATTATGGTTGTTTTCTATGTAGTTTTCTTTCCTCTCGTGGGGATTCGTCATTCCGTGAAACTACCTCCGATGTAAATGTCTTTATTTCCTTTCTATTTCATTTGTCAGTTTCTGTTCCGTTAAGACGGTAGATACCACAACTGAAGCACTGTAAGTAGGAGGAAGATTTCAAGCATTACGAATAGAAGAAGAATTAATTCATTCTGATGTACATACACATTGACTCTACGTTAATTCTAACACTGCACAGGCCTTGAGCTACATTGATGTTAGAGTTTTATAGTTTAAGATATGCAGTACTTAATCTTTATAAAAATTTCCAGATTTTAACACAGGTCTTCTGTCCCCCTGCCGATATCTGTCAAGTCTATTAATGAATAACACTGTATTATCTTATATTTCTTAATTAAGCTCCTAAGTCTGTATTTAACCGAGGATTTAAATATGACCTTAAAAACCAGGAGTGATAGTTTGCAGGGTAAAACAGCGTTCATCTCTTTAGACAAGTTTTTTGTAATTTAGATAACAATCTTGATGCTATGCTTCAAAACATGGATAACTAACACTTAATTACTCGTAGTTAATGTGCGTTAGATGGCTCTATACCATCTAGGAAATCGTTTTCCACAACTTTTGATGAATTGATCTGGAAACCATGGTAGACTTAATCTCGAGCTCTAACGTCTCCGATCAAATCACTCTTAGATCAGCGCCCTACACGACCATCAAAGTGTCGGAGGGAGACAAATCGTGTAACTTAGCTGAATTAAAGTGACTATGGCTGAGTGATCTTCTTGAGCTTCTGTGTAATTGAGAGCCAGATGAAGAACCAGTGCGCAGAGATTCTTTTAGAACTTTGTGGTAATTGAGTACCAAATGGTGAGCTGATGCTCAGAAATTTTTATTGAGTTTCAATGTAATGGAGAGCCAAATAGGGAACTGGTGCTCTAAGATTCTTTTAAAATTTGAAGTAATTTAGTACCAAATGATAAGCCTATGTAGAAAGAAATTTTTAGAGCCATGTGGTTACTAGGAATCAAATAGTTAACGGGTTTTCAGCGCTTCTAACAAAACCAATATCACGTAAATGAACTTTCCTTTATTCATCAACAACCTTTCCTAGTCGATAACTGGGCTTAAGAAAATATTAAGAACAGAGGTATGATTGCTTTTTAAATGTATGAACTTATCATTGGTTCACACAAATAATAAATCCACTTATAAGTTCGCGGATTATTTATTATAATGCACTTTTGCACATTTGTATAACTTCATATATAAGTTTATTCCCTTATTAACATTGTTTGATCCTACAGATGCAGGGGCTTAATTTGACAACAAAAATGTTTAAAAGTTAGACTGTAGAATCGCACAGCGTCCGCTTGCGCTACACGACTTTCAGCTTCTCGTGTGATAACGCATTCTGGAATGCCACGCTACTCTATTTTTCTCGATAGCCATTTTCTCCACTCTCCCATAAAGTAGAAACCTCACACTGTTCACTATTGGGCTCAGTTTTTACAGAGACAACAAATACTTCACTTCGTTTAAACGCCAACATAGAGCAGCACTCGATAAAATTGAATACAAAAGTGAGGGCTCAGCACAGTAGAACAATTCACACAAATCAATCAAAGCAAAAAATTGATTCGTGTAAACACTAAAAAATTAAATGCTCTGTGACTCGTGGCGATGGAATGTCTTTATTCTACGCACTAGCCATGTATTATGCAATTACATTTAGGAAGCTCGAGCTCATAGTCAATAATAATTATCATCCATAATTCATTATCATCCATGTCCTAACGCATTACACACTTTGCATCGCACAATTCACATCCTGATTTTTTGCCTCGCCCTCAGACAATTCCTCATAATCCTTTCATCACAATATGAGCTGAGCCTTACAATCCTACAGTCACAATCCCGACTTTTCCCAACCACGCATTGTATCAACAATTCCAGGATTTGTGTCGTTTTCATCAGTACTCACTGAAGTTGATCTCACCGATAACAGCAGTGTAATGGATCAATTAATTAAAAGAAGCGCGAATACTAGCACGAGCAGTGCAATTGAATTGCGACTTTAATGACAACATCGTCATCGAAATCAGGAGGTAATGATGAAGTTACGTAATGCGTTGTGAGATGAAAAGCTCTTTCGCGTCTCTTCGAGTATTCTGTAGTTTAATTCAGAAAATCTAAATAATACTTCAAAAGACAATGGGTCTTAACTTTATATAAATATGAATACCCTCAAATGAACTAAATATAACCATTTTGTATAAGTTGACCACAAAAATGTTTCAGCTTTTGAATTGGTATACCTCACAAATTATTGTAAGACGAAGAATGAAACCAAAAATCACATGCTGAAACGGATTCTGAAGTTTTATCCAGTATCCACACTAATAAGTTTAGAAATAAACGTATGATTAAAGGTCATTTTGATCGCACACAGAGTGCAAGAACTCTTCAAAACATTACTTTTGTGAGAGAACTGTTTAAAAATGATACCATAAGCGAGATAAGTGAAATAGCTGCAAGGACAAATTTATAAAGAGAACCTGTAAGGAAAATTCTTAAGAAAGGTTTAAAATTCTATTTATATAAATTGCAACCCCTTCAGACGCTTTATCCAAAGAATAAAATGCGAATATTACCGTTTTGTGTAAATCAGTTAAATGTTAAAAACATTTTCAGTCATGAATGTCTCATAAACCTTGAAGGAATGATTAAAGAGCAAAATTTTCGAAATAGGTCGCAGAAGAAACCAAATGACTACAACAAAATATCGTTACACTCTCAAAAGATTACTGTTTGGTGTGAACTAAGTGCTCACAAGATTTATGGATCATACTTCATTAAATGTCCTGAAACGGAAAAAGCTTTAGTTATTTTGGAACGAGTCTTGCGATACTTAATGTTATGCTGGCAAATGATTGTTCTTGAATAGAATAGAATGAGGCTATAGGAACGAAACTTCTGGCCCATTCTTGGGTCGGATAATTACTTCGATAATTATTCGGTTGTTTACCCAAGTCCCATGCCGTATTTCTAGCCGCGTCAACCATGTCGGCGGGATGAAGGAAGATGTTCCAACAGAACAGAGATGAAGGAAGGGTTCCAACAAGATGGAGCGACATCACACACTTCTGAAGACTCACTGGCGTAACTTCGGGATCGATTCCTTAATTAAATCATATTGTTTCATTCTGATATTCCATGGCCTGCTAGATTTCTCGACCTGTCACCTTCAGATTTTTTTGTAGGGTTGTGTTAAAAAAAGAGTTTGTCAAGCCAAACCTCCTTTTATGGCAGAACTCAAAAGATTGTGAAAAATTATTACTTCCATGGATGTTAATACCTTATATGCTGTTATTGAAAACTTCGTTCTCCGAATTTACAAAGGTATTCATTTTGAAGATAGACATTTTAGATGTAAAATGTACCTAAACAAAGCTTCATAATTTTTTTGCAGATGATTTTTATTTCCTTCTTCTACTTACAAGAGTTAGTGACTTATGGCGATTCAAAATCTCATACAGTTTTTGTGATCACCCTGATGTCAGTATCAACAATACAACAGTTGAGTGACCTTAATCACCTTATAGGGATTTTATACAAAGTTTAGATACACCTTTTACATCCTTTTATATATGAATTATTTGCACTATTAACACCGTATGACTTATAAAGATATGCCATTATTTATATTAACAATAATAATAAATTTATAATAAAATGTTCAATTAAAGATAGTTTTCGTTTGCACTACTCTAAAATAGAACACACCTTCTCAAACTACAACGACAATATGATAATTGTTCAAAATAACTCTTTACGTCAACGAAATGAACAAAGACCAAATTCGAAAACCTTATGCATGCACTGAAGAGCAAAGAAACCCTTGTTTGGATTCACTAAATACTTGACATGCATTGAAACAGGAGAGTGTACGTATAATAGAGCTATGAAAAAACGAAAGAATTCTTGGAGACTCATCTACTAGCTCGAAGAAGGTATTTTTCTTTCTAACTCTGTCATTTTCATCCCAGGTAATCTTACGGCGACAGAAGTTGGGCAGTTTTCTTCTCATTTATCGCACAACTTCGGCAATTAAAGAGAAAGCTTCAGAACCAGGGTAAGTGACACCTACTGCGCCCGAGAGACCAAGTTCTGGACCAATTTTGCTTGCAATAATTACGAGCTCCATAAAATTCCTCCTGTACCATGAATGAGTTTACTGTATGTCTGAAGAACACAGTATAGGTTACCTCAATGTTGATGGTGACGTTGTAATTATGAACGGTCATCTTAACACCTTGAGTTAAGACTCACAAGTTCTTGAACACGTCCATAATAAATTTACGTGAGCAAATTGTTGCTTTACTCTTGGCTCCATATTTGTACACTCATTCATGAAAAGTAATTATCACAAACTCATCAGTATAAAATGTGTAAAAAAACATACAATGGAAACGTTGCAAAAACGATTCATTCATCAACACAAACGAACAATTGAAAAAATTAAATTGCAAAAAACACATAACATGGTTTTCGAGTGTAGTCGTCGCCGAGTTCATTGATTTCGTAAACTTTTATGCTAAGGCCCGCTAGACAAAACGTGCTGGTAAGAGAAATGTGATGATATAAAGAATTATGTTTGAAGAAATAAATGTTAAATGTTACCAAAACGTAATCACGAAAGCGTTTTGAAAAATGAATTCATTTATCTGATTTTCAAACGCCCTGTTTCGCCAAAATTAATTTTTTCGTTAAAAATTAACTGTAATTTCCCCTTTAGGGACAAATGAAAATGTCTACTATTAATGTTAACAAATTTTTTAGTTTTAAAATGAATGTGACCAGTATAAAAATCCTAAGTCTCGTAGTGAAAGGAAAGTATGGTAGAATTACGTCTCTTAACAAAACAAATCGAATTTCAGAAAAATATTTGAATTTGCTCCACTCTTTCATCTGAAGAAGTACAAGGTGCCTTAAAAATTCTGCAGCTATTCTTCTATTATGCCTTTCTTCAATCTACATTTAAATTTTGTTAATATTTTGGGAGTGTATGTCATACCGAAATGGCAACACTAGTAGTTCAGGACCATTCCTTCGTGGTGATTAATAACCGCAACCTGACCAAAAATTCCAAATTATTTAGCGGCTCCGGACAATCAGCAATGGTGGGCTGAGTAACATAAGTCGTAGCTCTTCTCTCGATTCGTGTCTTTCAAGCCACATCTTGAACGAATCTCGATTCGTATTTGTTTACATTGTTGATTAAACATTGAAGACTGAAACAGTTTGTTATCAATAAATCCTAATGTACTGTGACCGTGATTCAAACTATTTACTCCTTCCTAAATACATTGTTTTAATTACAATCTATAAGTCGATAATAAAGTCTCAAGTCGATAGCGAATAATAAAACAAGAACCCCAAACAAATTTTCAACAGTTTCATGATTGATGCTGTTTCTCGTCATCAAAGCAATATATTTTTAAAATATTAATTCGATTAATATTGACACGAAATGACAAATCGAGGTAAACAGCCGTACTAACGCCCGACATACCTCACATTTGACAGCAACAAAAGGAATAAATTCTATTAAAAGCTATTAATAATCATAATTGAACCTACAAATTCCTGATTTAAAATGTTTGTAATGTTTGTATGAAGTATATTATGTCACAGACAAACTTTAATATACATAAAAACACTCATAATAGGGACAGATCTACATACGGCAGGGAAACAATTTATGTGTATGTGTGAGCGAATAAAGAAATGACATACCGATAATAAGCATATTAAACGATATTATTGATGTCAAGGCTAGGGAGGATATGCTGTTTTACTCGATAATGCTGCTCAATAATTGAACGTTATTCCTACACTTGAAAAATATTAGTCCGTTAAAACGGGTTTTAACCATGGAAAAATCTCAACCATGGAAAAAATCATTGCGTTTCTTATTTGCGATAATCCTATTTTTTAAGTCCCGTTAAACATAGTATGATATTTTACTGTGTATAAAAGCTTTACCTTAGCATGGAAAGTATTTTTCTAACGATAAAAGTTTAATGGTTTTACTTTTTCAAAACTTTGGCAATCAAAGCGCAGGCCGTGTAACGTAATTGGAAGACCAACCCTTTAAGTTCAAGAGCAAAAATCTGGAACTCATTTATCTGTTGAGCTAAAAAATTTGCTTAAGTTCAAATTATCGCGGCTTTCAAAGCTTGGATCTCTTCATAATTTTGTTAAGCAATGTACGTTTTCATAGTTTTTCAATACATAGAGGCAAGCTCATTTAATAAGCAATAAGTATAGGTATGTTAATTCTATAAGCAATAATTATAAGCATGTTCATTTCACCCCTGTCTTGACATCAAAGAATGAACAAGTGTTTAAATTGACTATTGAAAGTCCTTATTTGTTGTTACTGAATTTAAAAGCCACATTAAAGACTATACTCACTTCAAAACTCGTTTAAGCGTTTCTTCGCATTGAAGACTATCTATAGCAGGAACAACTGAGCACGGAAGAAATTATCGCTCAAAGGTTTGATTGCATCTTCCTCTCCAAAGCCAATTTTGCATCTGCAACACTAGAGTAAAGTTCCTCCTGGCGTACTGAAGCTAATTTACTCCAGCGGCATTAGAGCTAAGTTTGACCGGAACATAGATTCACTAGTAGAACTAAAGATTAGTCACGATTTGACACGAGTTAACACGTTGACTCCGAAGTGGTACGTATGTGGGCCACTTAGGTTAAGTTCTGTAAATTTTACAGTGCTTTCTAGAAATAATATGTACAAAATGAAGATTTGCACCGGCCAGGCAATCGGAGGCAACGTGTTAAGATTCACTGGTGACATACTCGTATTATTGCACCTATTGCACTCATGCGTACTGGCTGTAGTTACACTAGAACGTAACTTTGTTACGCAAGTCGCATTAAAACTCAGTAACGTCATTTTCGTGTACGCTCTACACCACTTGAAGCTACCTGAAGTGATAAAAGCTCCTAAGCGCATTTCCTGTTAATTTTTAAGTCATCTCCTACTAACACTCAACCATGAGTTAATGCACTCAGGAGAACGACAAAAGCCGCCTTTGAATATTAACGTGAGATTATAATAGGTGCTTCTAAATACTGCCACTAATAGTCACCTGTGAGAGCGGCTATAATGAAGCGTAGGAGAGAAAGTGACTGTCGCTATTGTCCAAGCTGCCGATGCTAATGGGAACAGTCAGTTTTTAGATCCATAAAGGTTTCGAGAAACTGAAGGCCACAATAATCCAACTGCTATTGGCACGACTCATTAGTAATTCACATCATAGACGGGACTAACGACAGCCCCTGTCTTCAGCTCTGTCTAGTGTTGAAACCTGACTGTTCGCCTGTCATTGGTCTACTGGATATTCACAGTGGAAATGAGGTCTGTGCAGGTCACTACGACTTGAGACTGAATGTTCTCACTAGAGTATTTGGGTCAAAGATCTCTGATGGGTTCAACTTTTTAAAGGTTTTGAGTCTCATGGTGAAAAATGTGAATAAAAAACCGTTTTGTAGCTGAAAAAGATGTAGTAGAATGTTTGACGAAAGAATATTTCTTCACTTCCTAAATTTTGTGCATACTATGACAATAACGATTTCTACTATGAATAACAAGTTGGATAAGAGTTACATAACCGGATCCCGCTGTCGGTTGTCCCGTGCATTCAACAGTTTAGAAAAAGAAAAAGGCTACATGACTTGTAAATGAGATGTAAGAAAAACTTATTAAGATTTGTAGCAACACTCCTGCCAATAATTTTTTTTCCAAGGAAAACTACTGATATTTTCCGAAGAAACTAATTACACATTATATTTTATGTTGTAATATCTACTACAGAATTCTTTCAACCTCATGCGAAACTGAACAATATTTAGTTCATTAAATAATTGTCTCAGTTTCAAGAAAAAAAATGAGACCAATTAAGAGGAATAGTTTTGCTCCTGAAGAGCGGATACAGCGTATTGCCGCTCAATACACACTGCCTTCAAGTCTATTGATCCTTGTGTTTCCAGTCATTGAATTCTTTCTCAAGCAAATCTTTCAATTAATATGAACCGTTCTACATTATATTATGTCGGACATAAGTCTGATCTGAAGAGTTTGTTTTAAATAGACGAATGAAGTGAACTTATCCAACGATTAGAAATGAATCTATTCGTTGATCATGTTGATTGAACGTTAGATGTGGTGATTAAAAGTAACATCAGACATTAACTTCTGGACATTGACCATTGCTACTCACTTGTTTGTTTGTTTACGTAAATTGAAGGGAAATATGCCCAGAAAGGAGCGTAAAAAATAACCCTAAGATTTTATGGGTATTGTAGAAATTAGGAACAAAATATCCGCTCGGTATATTTCTGTATGAATAAATAGAAATGAATTTAAATCAATCTAAAAAGTAATCACTTTTGAAGTATTAGAGACATTGATGACTACGTGTATTGCAAGAGTGTCAAGAAAAACTGTAGTATTACCTGTACGTGATGAAACTCTCGAAGTCGAGCTTATCCTTCTACTCTTACGTCTCTCGCCTTCGGTAACTAATCAGTTATGTTGTGAGTATTGCTAACGCTGTAATTACAGTATTTGAACAGTGAGCCTTAGATGTTAATAGGCTCGAGCTGTGATATCGCGAAACAGATAAATTTTGCGATGTTGGGAAGAACGTTCATTTGCATCAATAGGAAGCTATAGTTAGCGTGCATGCAATTTACTTAACAGTAAATTGATTTCAACTAACTAATAGCTGTCAACCAAGTTTGCAAGCGGAGCACGAAGAAAAAGAGAGGATAAATTTCAATTCGGTTATCTGTGTGATGGCTTTATAATATATTCTTAGTAAACTAAAACAGCTAAGTGAAGGAAATTTAAAGCAGCTTGCGGGGTAATCACGTAATCTACCTAGTTCAAATTTATTTTTCAAGCCGAAGAAAACTTGCCTAAAATTTAATTGTATGAAAAAACGGAGAAAGAAACCATCAACATCTATCATGCACACATCTAGGTAGACACATAGTTGTTATGTCATCGTATCATCTCCTGGTGCCCGCATTGTTGATATCGAAATTTTCTTCTCCTTTTTGAAATTGAAATTTTTTGATGAATTTGTGAAAACAGATGATAGTAAAAATCTATATATGAAAAACAGGAGCAGTTTTACATGGGATCAAGCAAACGTTCATGTTGTAACCAACATCAAAGGCCTAGTTGACCCATGCCACTTGCTCGTGCATCCACACAGTCATCAGCACTTTTACCTCCTCTCAGATATTGTCCGTTAGTTTTGACAAGCGCTCGTAATCTCCCTGTGTCAATATAAGTTTGATTTAATTGATTAGATGAATTAAATCAAACTTATCTTGACACTACTAAATAGGTAAAGAATGAAGCATCCTCACGTATTTTTGAACTAAAATGTAAAATTTTCAGACCCAAGTATGCGGAACTTAGAAAAAACACTTACGCATGCTAAAATGACGCGTAAATCTGTTTGACTTCGGTATTCCTAAAGCTTCAAAAGCTTCTCAAAACTTATATGCACGAATGCCAAACGTAACAGAAAGAAACAAAAAAATTCAGGAAGCACAATGCTTCTTTTGATCTTTATAAATGAATTGCAACCAATACAAATACGAATAATAAATTATGTTTGAACCTAATTCCCACAGAGGGACAATGTGACTTTCCACCACATCAGTCAGCTACTGTGACAACAGAGAAATACATTGCCGCCACCTAAAGCGGATCCAAGGAAGATTATTGCTCTGTTGTTGTTGACGACCGAGAAATGCGAGGTGACCGTGAAAAAATTCGCAGGCGGAATGGAATGTAGAGACGATACCTGAAGGTATGAGGGTAATTGTAGAGGTGTGGTGTATAGATATGACTTGATGGAAGACGGGAGGCAGTGAGAGCTGCGTTCTGAGGAAGACTAACTGATCCGAAAACGGTCGGAAAAATGAGGTATTGGAGAGTGAGGTCAGTTGCAAAAGAGGAAGGTCGGCTATTGATGTGTAAGGGCAGAAGTTGAATATGAAGATGGAAGGCATGCAATAAAGAGGCCTGTAAGTCTGAGGAAGAGATGGAGGGTAGTTTGCTTACATTAAAAACTTGTATTTTCTAGAATTTAATCAGACGACTACGCTTAAAATGCTGGTAAAGAAACATCTGATTTTTTGTAAGTTAATATGATTCATATGAAGTTACTCGGATCTAACAAATTCAAAACAAGAAGTGTGAAACAAAAGCTCCTGAGAATACAGTAAAATGAGTGGAATTATTCCTTTCTCATAATTTTAATATATTCAGATTCCCTCGTTATTTTCAGAGCTAAATGATGTAGGGTATTTTATATGAAAATTTTTTCGAATTATTGCAAAACTGCATTAAAGTTTTTCCGTAACTGTCGGAACCATAGTAAGTCAATGACATTTTTTTCTACTGGTTTGAAACTTTTACATTTCAGTTTCACAAAATTATATATCAACCCATCCATCAGAAAATTTACTGTAGTAAAACCCATTCATGGACAATTAGTTTTAGAATTTTATGCATTGGCGATTATCAATTCATTCAAAAAGTTGGCCTCCACAGTCTCGTAGTCGTTTTTATGTGTAGAGTCTAAATGATAAAAACAATATATTAGTAATCACATCTTAAGTCCACGTAACAGTTTTGAAAGGTATTTCGCAAAAGCAGCAATGGCAAAAGATATCATGAGAGGAAAAATAAGCTTGCCTTTACGTGCAGCATCACTAACAAAATTTTCCCTTTATTCATTACCGTAAGTAATCCTGAAACATTAATTCCAGCCGACCATAAATGAAAATACTGATATGAAGTACGAATACATTTCATCCTGCCAGCTATCTCGACTGCATCGCTCATGTACCATACAACCGCGAAAAATATGTTATAGAACTTAATAATTGTCATTATATCACCCAATCTGTCAGTGTCTGCGCACAAAGTAGTCCACCCAAACATAACGTGAAGGCAGCTTTTAGTTCCCAACAATCTCATAAAATTACCAAGAAAGTTTTGCAAATGTTACTCTCAGGTGTTGTTTAAAGACAAATGCTGGACTCATAAAGATCAATGAATTACCGGCTAATTCCACCTTGTATGAGCTATAACGTAAATTTGAAGGCATTACGACCTCTGCTCCAGCTTAAGAAGCTGTAATGTGACAGCAATGACCGCACTAATCACTATGTTAACTATGACTGGTCTATAATTTTTTAACCTCACGTCTGAATTTTTGCTTTGAAGCGACATTTTAAATTGAACACATGTTTGTGCTCTTCACTTGAGAGATAAATTTTGTCCCTTCTCATTCATGTTCCATCAACAAACAATATAAAAGTCTTCTCCAAGTGCTGTACTGTGACTCTTAGGCGAGAAATACATTCTTTCTTTGATCTAACTTTTGTTTTGTGGTACGTGATGCTTTATAACTTCCCGAGACAAAGGTTTTCATCTCGACTCAAAGTTTCAATTGGATTCAAATCGAGAAATGTCTACGATTGAAAAATTTGTCCCTGGATATGACAAGTTACCTATTTGTGACATTCATATCAATATTACATTTGAAATAATATCGATTTAAGATCTTGTTTTATCTGAAATATATTTTTAAAAAATCATGCTGTAGGTTCAGCCAAAAAAGATCTAAGCAGAAGTGATAAGTTTTAAAAGGAATAACACTGAAAGACGATTCGACACGGTGACCACTTTTACAAAGCATATTCGACGTACCATCCGTTTTCCTAGCTAGCTTAACATATTGATGTCAGCATCGTAACAGTACGAGTATAACTGAACGGAGAATTTGAGCAGAATTTTGATCAACGCTTACTATAATGTGAAAATCGTTTTATATCAAGATACAAAAGTGCACGAAAGAAATAAACGATCTGCATATTAGTTTATGATTTTCATTGATGTTTTAAAAACCTCATGTACATTAAAAAGTAGTTACAGTTTTTGAAATCATCAACAACTGCAACTCAAACAGTGAAAATGTACACGAAGCAATATTGGAACACAGTCAGGGCATCTGAATTGGGCCCTCTATGATGAAAAGAAATTGAAAACTCACCCTTATAGAATGAAATCCATAAAAACTTGGCATATACAATATACACTAAAAATTTGTCTGCTCATTTACTTGAAGTAACTCCCTTCAATCACAGAACGTTCTTAATCCACTCCAAAGTTCAAATTTTGGCTTTCAACCTGTCACTGTCAAACCTCGATAAAGGTTAATAACTCAATCTGCATTGTGGCAGAATTTGAATAAAGATTAATTGCGCTAAAAACTCAATGCTACTTCCACAGACTCGAATGGACTTCTCCCAGAATGACCTGATGTTTCAGTCGTTTTTCCATTTCTCACATATCTTTTGTCTAATCTCTCAGGCAATCTGCAAGCTTTTCCTGTTCAAGTTGCAATGGAGCAGTCGTTCAATCTCCTTTGTCTCTCTTGGGAATAATAGAGACGCCTTCCCTCAGTACCTATCATCGTAAATAGCCTAAGTTGAGGCACCTTCCCTTTGTGCCTGTCACCGTATATGGCGCAACTTAAGAACCTTTTTCTCCTTGCCTATGACCGTAAAACTGGCACTGGCTGAGACGCCTACCATCCATGTCATCACCATAAATGGCAAAGCTTGAGATGTCACATCATTCCCCCTAGAGTTTCTATGAGCCATAACTGACACCTCAGAATAATTTGTTGCACGCTACTCCAAAGGTCGAACTACTGAAGAACTACCGAAAAAATACACTCAGGGCCTTGGTACAGATCGAGGTCAATAGGATGGGATATTTACGAAAAAATATTTACTAAATAAGGGATTTCATTTAAGAACACTTCACAAGGCGGCAAATGATCGTAAAAATAAAATGTTAAGCGCATAATCTCAATTCTGGACTTTGTACATAGTTCAAATTTTTGAACAAGATTCGTGATTAGTTATTTGGCTGAAGTGTTTGATTTTACGAATAAAATACTCCTGCAGTGAGACAACTTTTTCATCTGATTTCGTGCATACTATTTGCAACTTTATTAGTTATTATACTCTTCAAAAGTCGCAGTTTAGTAGAATTGATGAACAATTGAGTGAACATAAAAGCTCCTTATTATATTTCCAAGAAAAATTCTTGCGTGCAGGATCGATTTTGAAAAATTTAATCTCATGCGACATTAACTTGTTTGATTCTTCATCACTCAAGTTCTGAAATGAACAATTGTAACTCTTCTGCTAAAAACATAAGGTTTGAATAACAGCTGATTCCCTTGACTGGGTTATTTCTAAATGCAGAAACAGTTCCATCGGTAGAAGTGTGATAGTTGTGCAGTGCGTATTCATGAAACACTAATATCTAAGAGTATACAGCAGAACTGCAATCTGCATATTGGTCAGTCAGGGTGACGGTGAAATATATATTGTTATTAAGTTGAACATACATTTGCATAAATTATCTTGACCTGATATTTGAAAAATATACCCCCGCTACACAAGAAGTTTAACGCTTAGGAAGTGATTTTCTGTAGGTCTTTGAACAATACTTTGTTTCCGTAGGCAGAGACAACTCGTCAGCATGCAATGAACTTCTTTCAAAAAAGGTAGAACGGATCAAATTTCACGGCCACTGCCCCTTATGCCTTCAGTTCATTGTTTATACTACCAGTATGCCGCTTAATTCTTCAAAACGGAATTATTTTAAATGCTAATGGATTGATAAGTCTTGAAGGAATCTCTCGAGCAAGGTAAATTCAAGCATTATGCTTCACAGAGTTCTAACGTACACTGGTTACTGATGGAGTTCGATGCCAACCTGAAGCTCACAGAGACTGAACTGTCCATTCCTAATACGTTTTGGAACTCATGGTGAAGGGATCCTGTTTGTCGATGAACGGGTTTCATTAGGCAAAGCAGGGCCTCACAATGGCAACAATTCTTGCTGCATAGGCGCTGCTCCCTAATGCAGTGTTCGTTCCAATTAACATTCCACAGTTAGTGGTATTTTTTGCTCTTTCCTCAACGCCACATTGCATCAGGTAAGTCTGCAGGCCACGAGGTGATTGGCTGCAGCTCTGTGAGAAGGGGCTCCTTCGCTCTCATTTGGAGCCATTGTGCACAGGGCAACACAATCACATTAGCAGCGCTTGCAGCTGCAGTTGGGCCTTGTGGTCGAGGGAGAGGAACAGAATGTGATGAGTGTGTCTCTGTATAGATCAGACCTCTATTTCTTCATTTTAACTCAAGCTTCATAACCTCTGCGTAGATTAATGATCTGTATTCAGGCATGCCTTCTGTATAGTTTGCATATACTCTGGCCAAAGTATCCAGTTGGTGTTCAGAATAGAACCAAGAATATCGCAACACCTCTTCAAAATTACTTCATTCGCATTTCTTACAAGCTTATAAATGTTCTTCTTATTTGAATATATCTCAGTATAAATATGAACTTAAGACTTGTGCATGCCCCTAGCTTCAAAATTTACATTAAAAGCAAGGTATGACGATCCAGTAGCGAGCTTAGACACGCCGGCATTTGCTTGAAGGAGCGGCTCCAGAATGCACCACCGTTTTAATTCTCGTTCAGAAAGATTGTCAACATTCAAAAACGTGGAGTCCCTATTCCCTTTGTCTTAGCTCTATCTAGACACCACGTGCAATAACGATGCACGAACAGCATTTTACGAGTGATTAGCTGAACATTTTCTCTCCACCGTGTGAAACTTGTACCGCACAATTCTACTACAGAGTTTGCACCCTGTGTGTGCACCCACTGAGAAGTAAATCATGCCTAGGTGACTCAAATATGAATACCGCTCCTAATTAAGTCTCAATATGACTATCGACCTTCTGTGACACATTTGCACTAGCTTAAACAATATGACATTCTTTAAACATAAACATTAAACATTCTTTAAACATTTCTTTAAACAACAGCATTTTATTTGTATGATGACTATGCGCAGGTAACGGTCGCATGCTAAAAAACAGAAAACGGTTATTTATAAAAAATTAATCCAAAACAAACGCTAAAAGTACGAAATTGTTTACTAGATTAAATCTTTTACAAAGTCCAAATAGCTGAAAATTATTCTGAAACATTTTTTTTATTGGACGAAATAGTAGTAATGCGTTTTTGACCAACAATGATGGTACCTTTATACGGCGAAGTTGAGTGTCCAGAGGCAGTCCACAATTCACGTTACTGTAAATCATCAGCTCAGGAAACTGGCATCGCTTCTAAAGCATGCTGTTTGTAAACAAAAAATGATTTATAGTTCTAGTATAAAATTAAATCTTGTGACATTACTTACTTTTAATTAACTAAGAAATAGCAGTGTCGTTTAAAATCTTCACGGTGTGCTTTCACGCATTTTGCAGTTCTGTTAACTTTCATCTGTTTGCCTCATAAGGAATTGCGCTGCCACTTAATTCAAATGGATGCGTGCGCCCGAACAGCAGCACTTTGGTGCCTGTAAGAAACGCAGAAAAATAATTAACTTTGGCGTAAAAATTAAGAATTCGAAGTTCCCTGCATTTATTAGAAGCTCTGAAAGGACGGTGAGGATTTTTCCGTCCATTAGAAGGCTTGATTCAGCAAGCATTGTAGGCAGGAGTGACCAGGTTGAGGGTAACATGATGTATTTTTCATGTTTCGTCATAAAACATTAGTTTTTCATGTCATTCACACGCAATATTGCGCTTACAAACGCTGACTCCTACACAAAATATTTTTCAAAGATAGAAACATACAAACTTTCATCTTACTGGCCTTTATGCTGATAACCATCCACTTTTCTAAAGATTCACACAAGATAAAATACATAACGATAATTAGATAATTTGTTCTCATGGTATCTCGATTTGTATCATGTAGTGCCCAAAAAGTAGATTTAGACGTAATTTACCTACTTTCGCTAAATAATATGTAGTCATATGTACATGAGTGGCATCAAGAAAACAATCTCTGGTAAATATTAGGAGAGAATCAAAGAAATGTACGCCCAGTCAAAGAAATCTATTGACGTGCTCTTTTTGTGTAGAACCATACAAACAAACAAACAATCTTCAACGTCCAACAACCGAATCTGTGCATGATCATCCGAGGCAACCATGAATTTGTGCACGACCATGTAAGACAACCATGAATCTGTGCACAACCATGCAAGACAACCATGAATCTGTGCACGACCATGCAAAACAACCATGAATCTGTGCACGACCATGCAAGACAACCATGAATACGTGCACGACCATACAAGACAACCATGAATCTGTGCACGACCATGCAAGACAACCATAAATCTGTGCACTGTTCATATTCGTTCAGCAAAATAATACTAGGCTAACTTTAACGTTCTTTTATTTCTGTTCCCGGTTAGAAAATGGAAGCGCATACTAACTTCATCGCTAGCTGTCTTCTTTAATTTATACTGCGCTTGCAAAACAAGTTCACAAACTTGTTCATTGGCCTTATTTTTGCAAGTATCTCTAAGTTGTAATCCTGTCCGTGGGGCCTAAAGTTGCAATTACTTTCAAAGGTTGTAAAATTTACAGTACTTTGGCGCTATCTTCTGAGTCCAACAAATGAACTAAAACATCCCATGAGCAAATATGTATATTCGTAATTGTGTATTCACTACTCTGATGTTTATAGTCTTTCAAAAATCTAGAAATTAGGCAAAATTCTAAACTCGTTCGAGAATTTTTTTTTAAATGTTGTGACAAGTCGTTCAGTAATATCTTCCTCATAAGAAATAACTCAAACTAACTGAATAGCAAAAAAAATGCATGTGATCCCTAGCAATGTAGCCACATTCTACCGTCATGTAGTGTTTTAGAATTGTACATACGGAATACCTCAGATTAATTCTAGGCCAAGCATCTGGAGATCTACACCAGTCTTGATCAATGAACATCCACAGCCTCCTGTCCTCCAAAGCCATTGGCCTTAAAGCCTCTCCTAATTGCTGCTCGTGTAGAGCTCTTGCTAGTGGACAGTTGCTCGTAGACTTCATGAGGGAAACTGGGATTTCAACATCAAAGGTTCAGTAACTTCAAAATTTAAGAATTAAGTATTCAACGTTTAAATTGACCTTGAAGTCCTCTTTGAAATAACTATTAAAGAAAAACCTAAAACGCTCATCAAGCTACTACTGCACTTAACAGTTATAGAACTTGGAGAACACGTTACGGTTCTGATTGTTTAGATTCTGCTGCCATTATGATCTGCAAATTTTTGTCTATGCTATGCTGCAACCATTGAGAAAAATACATTTTCTACCAAATATTTATGTTTTGTTCAGCGGTAGAAAAATATTGTTTCTGGAGATATTTTTTTCGATATTAACTCAGCTGTTCATTGATATTCTACATGTAGATGAGCATTGTATAAGAAAACGATAACACGTAGGATGGCTTACAGAATGTTGGCGCGTCCATTTTCAGCATTGCGTTCGTTAAAGTAACTCCACATGCGCTGAAATTCCTGCAGAAAAGAGCCGACTCTCTTTGTGACAGAATTTTCGCTCTAGATTTCGACACGAGGAGAATTTCATATCGTCTCCAACTCATATTACGGTTACCTTCACGGTGCATATTTCATGTTGATCGTAAAACTGATTTCTAAAACTTGGTATGACGAAGCACCAGCTTAATGTAAAGTACTAATTCCAAATACATCTGAAGTTTTGGGCCTATGTATGTATGTTTGCAGTATGTGTACATGATTGAAGTGTTTGTAAGTGACTAAGGTGTGAGCACGGGTCTGAAATATTCAGGTGTTTATGCGTGATTGAGGCTTTTCCGTTAGACGGAACAGAAGAGCCAGCTCTCTTCTGTGGCAGAATTCTAACTAGAAATTTCGACAGGAGTAGAATTTCATTTCGTCTCCAGCTCATATTACGGTTAACTTGACGGTGCGTGTGTCATGATCGAAAAACTATCTTCTAGAACTTGGAATGAGTGCATCTATGTCTGATCCATTGCCGCCGCTCCATGCTTTTTCTTCATGTATGTATAGGTATTAGTGTCTTTTTAATTATTAATACCAATGCCGTAAAAATGTTATTTCTTTTTTATGTTATTGCTATTCCATATTTTCAATATTAATAGTTATCGAGATATTTCCTTTTACTTTGGTGGTCAAATAGTTATGTTGCCATCTACAGGGTGGGCCATAAGTTTCCATACCCAAATAAAATAAACATCCTATATTGAACAAGTTTTTATTTATATGATGTGCTCTATATGATTGCCATTGTTTTTAATACACATACTAAAGCTTGTTTCCCACTGCTGATGTACACGCATTAGCACTGGTGAAGTTATGCCTGAAAAATAAAAAAATGTACATTATACATTCGCCTATGTATGAAAATTTATGACCCACCCTGTATATCTTAATTTAGTCTTGAAGTTAGATGCTGATAGTATCTTTATCTTAACTGAGTTGTGCCAGGAAGAAGTAGAGTAAATACAAAATCAGTAGTCGTAGTAAATGTAGTAGTATTCCTTCAGTGTTAGTAATGAACTTAGTCCTCCACAGTTCGGTTGTAACTTGGAAATTTATAAGTGTATTATATGTTCTATGAAAATATGAGCGATGTTGAAAATTAGCTTTCAGTTTACATGTGTACATGAATTACAAACATCATAGGAATTCTTGACAGGCCTGAGCCTGGTGGCGCTTGGCTAGGACGGCCATATTATTGATGTCACCATTGGCTTACACATGCTTTTAATGTAGGAAGTGCACACGGTAACCTATTATTTACGTCTCTGTGCCATGGATGAGAGATATTCTGTGCATGCGAGTAGCTTCAAGCAAGATTCTGGAACTGTAGTTTCCCAACAGAGAATACCGTTGTAATGCAAGTCTAAAGTGAACTTGATCTTTGAAGCAAGACAGATCTATCTGGGCATACCTACATTTTATTAAACTTTCCATGTCAGTTATTCTTTTTGATATTTGAGCATTCCAGAGATAACTCTAAATTCAAAATTATTATTACAATTTATTCTTGGTCATTAGTGCTGATTCAAAGCTCAAACCTTATTAAAAAATAAACGTACATTAAGGCATGTAGTCTGTATCATACATAAGATGCGATTTGTTTGTGTATATTTTGTTCACGTCATCTGTTTCTCACTATACATACAATGAGAAATGAAAAGAAAAAAAGGAGTACGACTTAAATCTACACAAATACCTTCGAAATATCGGAGAACTTCAAAACTTTATTCAATTACAGGAAATAAAAAAAACTCATTTTTCGGGCAACTTGCATTAGAAGAACCGTCACGCTCATCCTCATTATAAAATCTTTAGTTTTACAGACTTGTTCAATAAAAACTGATGGCTATTTTATTGCGATTCTAATGAAAAACTCATTATCCACTGCAAGTTAGGGATGATACAAAATCAATAAGAGTTCCACATTTTAGAAAATTCACTGAATTCAATTTGATTTCCAGTCTATGCAGCAAGAAAAAAACGTTGCGTTGTGCACTCTCCATTACTTTATCATCAGAGCTGACAGGTGTGAGGCGATGACAGCAGAGAATGCAACTCGTAGAGCTACTGCTTAATTACACAAGCTCTGAATTAATGTTTTGAAACGAATTTCTCATCTACGATATCATACGAAACGAACATGAAGAACTTGCTCTGAAGAATGAAATAAAATAAGTCCAAATTCATTTTCCCGCTATCAGCTTGACTCTGAACACGATTCATTCGATTACATGTACTTTTTCACGTAATTCTCTAAAGATCATAAATGTCAGAAAATCAGTGTCAGAAAACCTTCATCAGTATCGCTTAATTATTTTTATGAGTACTGAAAAGTGTTAATTGTAGTAATTGTATTCATGAGTATCTGTCGTAATGAGTAATATAAATGCAACGTTTTCAAAACAGATTTATAATGACTCATCTGAAATAACTCAATATATGAAGATGAAAGAGAACGATTAAACATACAAGTCTGGAAGTTTTATCAGCATTCTAATTTTGCATTAATTACATCATTATCACTTATGCGTAATTGTTGAAAGAAACTCAAATAGGAAAATATTATGATGCTTATTCCCTGTACATATAAACAGGGTTTTGTTCTCATTACGCGGATCTCATTGCACTTTGGAGCGTTTTCGGTTTTTATCAAAAACGAAAGATTTCTGTCTTAAATGACCTTGGAATTTAAACACATTTTTTGATTTAGCTAGCTACTATTCTAACCATGCAAATGCAGGTAAAAATTAGTCATGTGCTTACACTTCCTTTTCGGCAACAATCTTCCAAATCAAAGCAATTACATCTGAATGTTTTAGAAAAAACTTAGCCCCCTCCTTATGTACGAGCATTATTCTTGCGTAAAATTGTACAATGTACTCTTTAAATGTATCGAATTTCAACCGATTTTAAAGCTTTTTCATTCGCCCTAACTAGTGGGTTCAACTCATAAAACACTTGAATCAACGTAATTGTGACTAGCCTAAATTTTCAATAAAAATAAAAAATTCATACTCCCTCAACTCTGATCATCGCATCTTGGTGGGACTTGACGTTTTAGGAACTGAAGCCATCTACATTTGTAGGATGAAATTTTTTCTATAAAAAATGTGAATTCTTTTCGGGTATATCAAGCGCACCGTACCACAAGGGCGAAGACACAACCAGCTAGAAAATCGATTCTCTGTGGTACCGAAATCTCACAATAGTTTCCGATTTAGGAGTGACTCTCCAAATTGAGCTAAAGAACACATTGATGTGTATAGATATAATTAATTATATTGTGGGAATTTCCATTTTGCAAACTTTGTATGGCGATCACTCAAAACTTGTTTGTGGCATCTTCGCCATGGTGACACGCAACACCTCTTATGTACCATCACTTTTTTTTTAATTCAAAAATTTTTGCTAAATGTACTTGCTAGTGAAGTGGGCATAGTATAATTAATTGTTTTCTGTGATTCTTCTCTAGATCCACCATCTTATTTTTAATTGCCCTTGCACGTATTTTGTGAGAGTAAATTTTAAATTAATGACCCTATACACTCGCAAGGATGGAATTCCTTCACGCAGAAGCGTAGCCCACTCGTGCAGTGCCCAAACGCTTTCTTCTTGAAGACCCTACGTAGTATAACGCTCTTAACAAAACTGATCGATAATATTCCATTCAGAACAACCAGGAAAACCGCGAAGAAAATTCAATTCAGCATCAGTAGTACTTCCGTAACCGAGATCAAATGACAGGTATAAAAGAACCTTAAAATTTCTGTTTCAAATATTATAATAAATATAAGCTCACTCGAGATAAATATGTCAGGTATAATCTTTAGAATAATTTTATATATTTTGGACTGTAAATGAAGTAAGATCGTTAAGAATTGAAAATGAATAATTTAACAATAACATTTATATATTATTTAAAAAAGAAAACAATATTAGTCGTAAAAACATTACACACACGAGGCAAACATGCTACTGGCAAAAATTTTGGATTAAAAGAGGATCAAGAAAGATAAAAATTAAAAGGACATCATGATTTATGCAAGGCGATGTAATGTTCTAGGAGGAAATGACCCATTTTACTTGATTTATATTTTAAATAAGGAATTTGAAAATACTAGTTCCATGAATATATTCACAAACAGTCAAGTTTTGAAACGGAGCTACTTTTACTTTCAAATTTCACGGGATATTTTCAGTAGCTAACTGGATATCATTCACTGGCATTTTTTCTTATTTTTCAAGGAGATTAGAATCCAAGATTTGTTCTTCGTGTAAACTTCCTAGCACAACGCAAAACATTTTCACTGATCCATATGACCATCTCATGCGTGGCTTGTTGGTGTCCTGATTCTGCCCCATTTCGTGCAAGGCGTTCCTATGAATTTTTCGTGCTGTCAAAATCCGCATTGAGTTCGGAGCAATTGAAGCGAATTTTTCCACCAATTCATATTGTGTGGACGTGCACGGCATTGTCTGATAACAGTTCAGCACGCAAATGAATTTTTCTTTTGCTACAAACAGGATTTTTAACAATGATGAAAATGGCCGGGTAAAATGTCGAATATTTTTAGATAGGATGAAACATCAGAGGTTAATAGAACGAGTTCAGTTTTTAGATCGAAAAACGATGTTACATTCCTCTGAAACAGATTATTTTAATTTACAGAAGTAAAGTCTTCTTTGTTTTACTAACAATACAGAGGAATTCTCCTGCAGCACTATGTTCTGTTCGCCCAGTGCTGTTCTGTAAAGCCGGAGTGCCGTCGATATTCAATCAAAAGAAAACGACAAAATAATTTCTCAGATCTTCATATCTAGTGGGTTTTATGATACTGGACTTCTTAGATACATGCATAGAGCATCAAAATAATCAAAACTATTTGTATTCAATACCTTGTATGCACTTATAAAACATTAACAACATTTTCCACTAGATGCCGTGACATATCCTGGAGGCAATCCACAGTTCAATTACTGGTGTCTTTAAACCTTGTCTCTGCCATAGGGGTACACAAGGCCATGCCCAATCTGCTACAATTACCCTGGAGCTTCACGGAACCGCAACTACTGCACCATAGCGTCTCCTAGACCTGCCTTGCTCACAGCACCAGCACCTCCGTTTGAATTCCGATAGCAGTCATTGAATTTCATGACCGTCTATGTAGCCTTCAGTTTGGAATAGAACTGTTTGGCGAGATTGGGTTCAAGAGTGGAACGTGAGTGGGGAAACCCACATATTACTCGTTTGCACAGGAAATACTGCTTTCTATTTCATCTTGCCAATAACGTAGAACACGCACCCTATAAATTGTAAGCTCAGGTTGGTTGTTATGCATCGAAAATAAGTATTGGTTTTCATAAACAGCAGATTTTGCTTATCTCAATCTCAGCTGCAAGTCATAATCGTCTCTGATGTTTCAAACAGGTAAAATCGTGAAATGATATGATAATTCTTCAGGGCATTTATGAATGGGTGCGTGACTGTTAGTTCCATTTAAAAACATCATATTTTCACTGAAATGTTTTGTCTGAGACTTTGGTATAAATTTCATTGATTTAAAAAAATCTGTTATTGGGATTTGGGTAGCGACCCACAAATGAACCACACGGCTTGTTTCTGTTGTAATATCTTATATTTACGTATTCTACCTATATGCACCACCTTCAATTTAACATAATCTTGAGTAATAATTTTTTGGTATCTTACATTCGCCAACATTTCAACTGTAACTCTTAAAATACAGTGAGTCTAACTAAAACATATTTAAAATGGCTTTAATACTAACTGGTGTTTTAATATATATGTAGTACATTGATCATTAGAACTAATTTTAAACTTTATAAAAAGCGTCTTCTGTTTTTAAAACCGAACATTTTCAAAACCACCTGCGTAGGCACTTCTTAAATATATTATCATTATATTAAAAAAATTGCACCACATTTTGAAGCATGATTTACAAATTTTCCAACTAATTGCACAAGTGTCAAAGAAAATGGAAGCTACTTCATCTATGGCGTATTTTAATTTATGGAAAAGGAACATCTCATGTAATCTAGACACGTCATTTTAATTAAATCAATGGGCTGCTTTATGTCCAAGCTCCTCAATGAGCTTACATGCAGATGGAATTCAGATTCGTCTTCGTTTTTCGTCATTCTTTCCTTAGTTGTGAGGTATTGACCAATATGAATTCCATTGCAATTTGACATTAACGGTGGATTTGTGGGTAAAATTCTAAATAGAAGCATCATGATCGAACTTGAAATTGTCAGCGGAATACAATGGGAGAAAAATGAAAGAATATAAACCACAATGATAAGTACAGTGTACTCATGTATATATTCAATATAATGCAATTAAAAAATGCCTCGATTCCGGACAGTCAAATTGACAAAACAATGGAATGAACAAATTCAATATTTTATTCAGGACCATGAAAGTCAATTTGAAAACAGAAACCTAGTAACATTGCCTCAATAAAAATTTTTACACGAAATAATTTCGGCGACCACATAATCTATACTAAAATGGAATTTCTAACTATCTACAGAATTAGTTCATACTCCTTCATGTTAAATAAACTATCCCTTTCCAATTGTTTAACCTCTGACGGTATTTCGTCACATCACAATCAAGAATTCGAGTCACACTTCAAACAAATATTGTGGGAACTCAAGTTACTCCGGAAGTTAAGCTCTGAGAAGTTGCAAAGTTAGTCAAAAGGAATGCTCCTAACGCAGTCTTGACTGGAGAAGATTTGTTTAGGATTTACTTAACTTAGTCATCTCATTATAAGAATAAGGTCACGAGGATCAATAAGATGCAATTTACTGTATTTGTAATCTAATTCTGAAACAATTATCATACCAGATACAGGGTGCAGCAACATAACTTGCCTTTTTTCAGAGCAAAGAGCTTTGAAAAAAGAAAGTTATGTTGTCGCACCCGGTACTTTCCTTAAATTCAAAAAGAATGGAATACATAAAATTGATTATTCTTTAGTAAGAACTGAGCAAATTTCATAAAAGAAAACTTTGAAGTAATTTGTTCTCAACTTGAAAATCAATAGAATTAGAAATCTTGTGCGGTAGAGAAGAACAAAGTTTCCTTCAATTTTTAGAAATCTCTTTACTGAGTGACTGATCTGCCTGGAAACATTTGTTGTATACGTTTCCTTATAATTCTTCACTTCTTTTTTTCAATTACTGATATAAACATTTTTGATGTTTATATTATGTATCTATATTATATTAAAAACATACACTAATTTCAATTTCTGCTAATTTCCCTATTTATATATTCATTTATTACGCGGTGTGAGTGACGAAATGCGAATAGTTTATCTGTTAGCAAATCACATTTCAGGTCTCGAACCCGTAATCAGCAGGTGGAATAAAATTATTACGAAGGAAACACGTTATGAAAGCAAGGTCATGGACATATTCAAACGAGATGTCGAGAAAAAGCTTTAGTCTTAAGAATAAATTCCATCATTAGATAGCAGTCACATTACTGGTTATTATTTTATGTGTACCATTATTTTGATTACTCTATAATTATCTTGACTCACCTTTTAAAACACCTAATGTGTATCACCATTAAAATTTATTACCCTTCAAGTTTGTCGTTAAGCATTTTCGAGCAAAATTTGTTCGTTTCACTAAATCATTCCGCCCTAAAATTTCTGAGACGTATTTTAAGACCCTCATTTGTACGCACTCATGTGCTGCTTTTGCACCAGATGTTTAACTTGCCCTCAGGGAGGCTTGAAATTAAGAAAAAATCCGCCATTTTTCGAAACATTTTAGTTTTTAGTTCAGTTTCTACTGAAATGCACCATGAAAATAATGATCCCAGTTTCGAATAAAATTCAAGAATTATGTTCAAGCCCCTTGACCTAAGCTTGTTTCAAGAAAAGTGTTCATTTCTTAGGCATATCATACACATTATTGTTTAATTTTATGGTTTTTCTCCATTTTTCATTATGCTCCTCTTTAATGAAAAACTTTGAAGTATTCAAATATTATTTAAAATCCCAGGTTTTTAAAATTTATTTTGCCCATTAGGGTTTTACCTTGTAGTGAGAAGTACTAACTGAATCCTAATTGTACCTATCATGAAAGCATAGTAAAAAACTACTAAAATATACGTGTGAAAAATGTCAAAATATGTGCTTCTCCATGTATGCATGAACCAATGATCGAAAACCATAGCATCAACAAATCATCAACAGTTTCAATGATTGCATCCATAATATTATTCCAAATTACTTACTTATCCTAATACGTGTCCAACCTTTGGGAGTTTCTTCTAACTTTTTCTGCACTATCAGCCTGAATAATTACCATACTAGAAATAAATGTCCACAAAAACTGAAGACCAACAGTAACCACACAGTTATGTGAAAAGTGTACAAACAATTGTTTATTTACTTTATACAGTTCTTCATTAAATATAAATGTGTTTCACGGCTCCTGATTATAACGAGATAATCCCGTTGAGAGCTGACTGTGAATTACGCAGCGTGGATGCCGACACTCGACACAATGGAGGGAGAGATAATGAAGTACTTCAGCCCGCATTATTGGGATGGAGGAATAACGAGATGGCCTACGCTTGGAAGACCTTAGGTCTGGGAATGTCAGAAATACATGCTTGTTCTGCAGACATCAGGCAGATGCTCAAGTTTAAAGACCTGTGCACACAGACTAGTCAAACTAGCCAAACTCTAGTGGTATAGAATTTGAAAAATAAAGTAACTGAAGGTGTCCTTGATTCATTGTTTTAGAATGAATATAATGAATGAATAGAACGATAGTCAAGTACATGATTGAAAGTGCAAAATCATTATTTCTTTCGATGTATCAGTGCAGTAGGTTGTGAAGAGTACATTATTACGAAGGCTAGCACTAACATTAGTATGTCAAACAATATATTCACAGCAGTCATTAAAATACGATATACTGTTACTGTTTATATTTATTTTTTATGGATGAGTGGGCCAGAAACTTTCAGTACAGAGTACATTTCTCTCTCACTAACAAATTCCTTCTACATGTAGAATAGAATAAGGGAGTAAGAACAAGTTGTTTGGCCCATTGTTGGATTGTTACCCAAGTCTTATATGAGTGGTTTTAGTGGGTATTATGTCACTTATGTATCCTTAATAAGTAAGAATGCTTTGTTGTATAACTACACATTTTACTTTAAATTCAACAAAAGTTCAGTCATCGCACTCTAAGTCATAAAAATGAGGCTTAGTGTGTGACCATTAAATTTATGATAACTTATCAAATACTTACTACTCAGAAACCTGAGTTTTAGTCGTACGGAGAATAAATCAACTGGTTACTGAGGCCCTATCAGTTTTCTTAGATGTTGCAGAGAACACTAGCGCGTAACTCCTAATTATACTACACAGCAGGAAGTTTCAAGACATGAACTTTATGTGCCTAATGCATCAGCGACATGACTCGGAAAACAACGACGCATAAAGCATGAGCTTACGCATAGACGCTGCTTCTATGACTTCTGTACTGCATCACCGCCCAGATAAGAAGCGGACATCCAAGTAGCGTCATATTAACTGCTGTAAAATTTAATCACCGCCTACGATGGCCTCATTAAAATTACCTTCACAACTTCCGTACAAATGACCTTAGATTTGGATTATAGACTACGTTTTATTAATTTACTCCTGCAGACTTGTACACGCCATTTAAAGAAGGGAGATTTGGGGTATAATGACCAATTTTTAAAGACATACTATAAACCTGTGGGCAATATATCACAATTCAGTAACAAGCATTTTGGTGGATAAAGTCTTGCACTCAACAGAAAAAAGTCTAGGAAAGAGAATTTTTTGAACGTGAATATAAGATATAGAAAAATATTTGTAATATTATCTGTTTCCTGTCGGTTTCATTAGAAGATCAGGTGTAGCACTGTGTTATCTATGATTTTTTATTTATTGTGTACAGCTCTTAGCTACTCTCCTTTAACAACAGAGCGGTAGCAGTTGCACTAATTCCTAATTCATCTGTTCAAGTTACTGTAAGTTGTCTTCACTCATCACTTCGAGTTACTGTAAGTTGTCTTCACTCATCACTTCGAGTTACTGTAAGTTGTCGTCACTCATCAGTTCGAGTTACTGTAAGTTGTCTTCACACATCAGTTCAAGTTACTGTAAGTTGTCTTCACTCATCAGTTCGAGTTACTGTAAGTTGTCGTCACTCATCTGTTTTAGTTAACGCAAGTGTGGTTCGAGTAAACTTTTCAGATTCAAAAGTGCCCGTCAAGTATGCACATCTCTTCTGGAGCGTTGCCTTCTCCAGTTGCAGGTTTGTTTCCATGAAGCCATAAACATCATTCTTCCCTCGAGTCACTCCGCCTGGCATTGTGCCAAAGACAATCTTTCGAGTCAGGGTGCTGCCCCTTAGTTCGGGAAGTAGGAGGTTGTCGAGGCCGTCAAGTTTAGTTTATGAGGCGCGGCTCAGGACGCCGAGGCCAACCCTAGCTGAGAGTTTAAAGCTTCAAATCTGTTTGTATTTTTGCCCCGTCAAGCGAAGGGAATTTCCTTTCCTCAATCCAGTGTTTCCAATACAGAATAGTAAAGAAATGGTGAATTTCAAACAGAAAATACGACCACAGCAGAAGACTCAATGAACTGAAATTGTTCGCTACCTTAGAAGAAAGTTCAAGAAACATTTTGGGGCCATGAGCTTATCAGAAAGACAACAGTTTCTACAAGCTCATTAAAGCGATTTAATTAAGCCCACCTCTAACTTCAATTAGTAAAGTGTCCGTAAGATGCATGGAAGCCAATTAGTTTCGTTTACCTGTAATTAAACTTCCGGGTGCACGCATGCAGAGGTCTAGCTTTGAACTTAAATTAGTTCCCTAATACTGACTTAGCCTCGATCTCTGTGATAACGGCATCGGAATAATAATGAAACTTGCGAGCATAGTGAGAATATGCGAGGTATTTTCATGCAAAATATGTAAGAAACATTCGTTAATGGTCGTGCTTCATCGTATATGTAATGATCAACTCCTGATATTAAAAGATTTGAATAATTATAAGCAGACAAATCTAGAAAACATGTTAATGAATCTTTAACAATACCATGCAGTCAGACAGACATTCGAGAATAAATTCATGCTCCAGATTAGATTACAAAATTTATACTGGCATCAATTTGATGTAATTATTTTTCGTTGTCTCAACAAATGGGTAAATTAAATATACTTCGTTATCAGAGAGTCTTGTTAATTAAACTGTGTGATTTATTAATGTTGTTTACTCCCCCACAATGCGCATTTCTTTCACATTTTCTTGCATTATTGCAGAAGAAAAAAATATTGAATCATTTGTTCTGTGTTTGTATTTTGTGCAAAGATTTTTAAATGCTAATTGAATAGTGATGAGAAAAAAAACTCTAGAATGGGGTTTATGTTTGAATTATGTTCAGGCTCAATGTAATTGCAACATTCAGAGCAGGACTGAAATAAGTTTGATGGACTCTATAATTTGTAGGTTACAAATTCTTTCAGGGATATCAAAATAGAAAATATGTGTAGCGCCGTCGGTTGTCATTCATTGTAACTACTTGAACCAATATCAATCAAATAAAATAAAAATACTTTTATCGTGTGATTTCTCGAAACAGATACATACCTTGGAGGTATCAATATTCATAGAAACTGGACTTATCGCTGTCTTCCTACAAATAGTACAGAAAATAGAGAAAATACGCTGTGGTTGTGAAAGTAAAATGAGTTCTTCAAGACATTTGAGAGAAGTCACGAATTATTTCTGAGTAGGGAATGACAAACCATCCTATAAATGGATAAATGCTGAGTAGTACAAGTATTGTGTATGGAATGAGAGCATGACGGAAGCAAAAAGTGAGATTGTGTTTCCTTCATAAAAAGTGAAAGAGGTACCCGGATAATGAGAAATAACGTCCTCAAATTACTATAATATAATCATGAATACAGTCTCGTGATAAGGAATACTGGTAACTGAGGTGATATCATGTTAAAGCTGACTGTTACGGGTAAAGTTAGGACTCTAATCATAGTTTATATTCGTCAAAAATTTTCTTTCACAGAAATGAAGTGTGTGTGGCAAGCCATCTCCATTTCGATCCATCCCCTATTACAACGACTATTAAAAGGCTAATCCAGTAATTAATTGCGGGTGAGTATACGACCAGACAAAAAGCAAATGAGTTTGATTTAAACTTTCTCCAAAAGTACCACACATTCGCTCGCAGTTGTAATGGTATTTTGTCATCATTTGTTGCCGGTGTTTCATATTAGTTCATAGTTTTTTCCTATTCAAGTAAAATAGTTGAACTGGTAATCAAAGTTAGTAAAAAGGTCAGGCTACAAGCGTTGCATTTCAAAAGATTCTTAGTTTCCAGAGCGAATATCTGAGGGAAGAGTATCTTTCTTGCAGTATTTCAGAAACGAAAGAGAACTCTCATCCGTCATGCCATACGCAATTTTGAGGTGATGGCTGCTGGGTCAAGCCTGAATACTCAATAGCAAGGATCTACCTCGCCAAGGCTTCTAGAAAAAACCTGTCTAATTCCTAAGTTTTTTAATTTAAATCGCTGATAGCAAAACACGCATTTAAATGCGTGTCTACCCCAAAGTAGTCGAAATCGTTCATATCCATGTATAATAGTATTTTCTACTGCGATAGAAAGCCAACACGGCGAAGCATGGACTCGGCAGATAAAAAAATTCAATGTTCACACTTTATTTACTAGAAGAAGTTTGAGTCATCCACTCTTATTATCTTGCTAGTAGACCCATACGTGAAAATTCACGTGTTTTTTTCCTTCACGTGCTTATTTATAATTAGGACCTTCTAATTGTACCTTAGTTTGTTAAAATTCCAAAGCGATGATTCAAATTTGCGAGATGAAGGTGGCAGAAAAACACTGAAATTCAGCTATTACTTCTTAGATTAATTTCAATTGAAGTGAGATTGACACTCACAAAAATTTTGTTACGTCACGCCGAAGTCAGTCGCGAGGGGATAACATGCTAAAGAACTAAAATCATGCATATTAAACGAAACACTTTTATCAAATGCAATAACATGAATGCAAATGTTCCAACTGGAGCAAGCCAAATAACACATCATGCAGTACAAGCAGTGTTTACACAAGCTTTTTGTTGGCAGGAGTGAATATTCAATTGTTGTCTCCAATATTCAAGCGCACCGGGCGGCTGCGCACTCCTACGTCTCTGTATCCAAGACCACAGGGACTACGCACGCAAATAAAAAATGCACAAGACGCTGAGGACATTCTGACAAGCGTAGGAGGACGAATGCTTGGAAAAAAGCTCCACAAAGCACTCAACACTGTACCTTAAAATGTGACGGCTTTGCTTAGCTGCGTGAAAGGATGAAGATTTTTGCAGCGTTTGCATAACTTTAAACGAGTGTTTCGAATTCTATTTACTGGGAATGAGATAAACACAACTGCATTAGTAATAGTTAATTTTTCTGGTGAATTAACCGATGATTCCACTTAATGAAGGCAGTTTCTTTATCGCTTTATTGTGAATATTGAACATAATTTCTATAAAATTTTCACTCTAATGTTCTTACACTAATATTTTCACAAATAATGAATTTATGCCTATAATTTCACATAACTATGCGCATTTTTTACAAACGAAAAGATTTAATGTGAATTCAAAAACATTTTAAGTAGATATTTTCCACTAAGTGCTTAGGCATCAGTTGAGCCTACGTTTATCTCGAATGAAATAAAAAATTAACAGAAAATTGATTCATATAATACGCATTTTCGATACTTAGAAATACGTAGCTACAATTTATTGAAAAAATGATGCCATGAAACGAAACACTGTAAAAATCGGATTTTATTTTATTGCAAAAATTTCTACCTGAATTTAGCTTTGTACACCAGGGACAGTGGCAAAATCCAGCTTTTTAATGGTACTCATATTTTTAACAAACATAGCAGCTTTATATGTTCATGTGAGCTGTTCATTAGCATTGAGACTTAAAATAAAAAAGGCAATAAAAGATCTTATTTATCAATACATTCCGACAACTTGCATGCATACCCTGAACTTGGTTGAGGAACACAACTGAATAAAATTAAATTAAATTAAATTCAGTTGATTTGCGGAACTGGTCATTGCAGTTCTATTCCATGTGTCCTGCCTGTTTTGTGATTTGTAATTCCACCAGATAACTTGAGAAAGCTCTCGTAATAATTCTACTTCACAATATACATTGCCAACAATTCATTTGTGTTCTTACTTTGCTCTGCTAGATATTCGATCTTGTAACATGATACCATCCCTTTGCTCTACAAATAAAGACACTGTACAACCCCTCTTGGAGTGGCAATGTTTTTTATTTTGCAGAATCAACTCCCTGCAACGACTCAGTTAGGAAATATCCCGTTGAGTTCCACATGATGAAACAGCTCAGAAAATCAGTTTTTCCTCTTTTTTTTGCGAAAATAATCCAGCCATATAAGTAAACAATACACTAATACTACGCAGTAAATACCACCATAAAAAACATTCAAGTAACCTCAATAGAGCATCGTTTTCTCTCAGCCCAAGCAGACGTGCAACCGAGCTGCCGTCGCGTATTTCCTAATTTAGAGCCGTGAGTTCGTCCGGAGTAACAGTGGATTTCAATTTCGAAACTTTATCGCAACGGCTGTTTTTGCTCGATGCTTCCAAGTAGAAGTGAATTGAAAATGATTGAGGCCGTAATTAGTAGCCTAGGGAATATGGTTACTAAAGACCAGGACTGTATTAGGAAGTTTTCCACCATAGCGTACAATGTATATATGCATGAGATGTAATAAACGATAATCGTAACATGGAGATAGTAAAATCAAATGATCGTGTATGAAGAAAAACTAAAAAGAACTGCTATCACAATACATATTTTATAACGCAATAAGCTGAAGTGACCATATCTCAGGATAAATGTATTTATATTTTTTGTAAATCATTGAAAGTTCATTATATACAATTGACTAATATAAGCAAGATTCACACTGCAATTTTAGAATTAACGAACTTATGGAGATTTAACATGTTTTCTTTTGTAAAAAATACATATTCGGGAATAGTTTTGTCAATTTTCGCTTATTATTTCAGCTGAGCTTGGCATGTCGAAAAGTCTTCAATAATTTCAAGAATGAATTTGATTTAAATTATTAATGATCAATCCTGTGAACGTGGAAGTAAATTTCATCAAAATTTTTATTTTTATCCAGCGTTCAAATTCATTCTAGAAACAATTCATTTTGTATAACAAGTAATGGAAGAGCGTAGATTGAACTGTATTTATTTGAACAAAACAATCAAAAATTCGACATAGAAATTCTTTTGCTGTTGCTCACAAACATTACATAAATTAGAAATCTGAAATTACTAGTTGCATTTCATCCCGTACCTGCAAGGGCACTCTCAGATATCATTGTAAATGTGATTTCTATCCACATCTAAACTCATTGGTTTTATTTCTAAATTAATAATTATTAAAAATAACTCAAATTTGAACTAAATGCCTGAAAATCCTAGAGTTAAACGATCAATGAGTGAAAATGATGCGTTTACTAGCAATGCTTTCAATTGAATCCCATTTCCAGGTACATATATTTTCCGAACTAGGAAGTTAATATCCACTTTCACAAATCACAGCTTTGCAATTCAGAAACTTTGATTGAGCATGGGTCTACATCTAGCATAAAAGATAAGGAGTCTCGCAGTCATATTACAGAGATGCTCCAAACTTCTGCTTCAGGAAGAAGTTCTGATGGGCAAGTCATTAGCTGGTCTCTGCTGGGCGAATTTTTAAAGATTCTACAGCTTTTATAAACCCACGGCCGATATTGGCGGTAGTTCTTAAGAAAATGATACACAGTAGAGCATAGATCTCCTTAGATCTCAACATCCTTAACAGATGATGCATCATTAATCATTGGTTACAATTAAGAGTAATGTCTTATTTATTGCATGACCCATTACTTTGATAGATTTTTCCAAAATTTATTTTGTTTAAAATAAAATTAACTCATAAGCAAAGAAGTAGTGCAATGGAAATTCTGTAACTACTGTAGTGTATTCCTTATTTTCAAAAATCATGTCATGGTGATGTGTGATGAGTTTTGATGAGGTTTCGTAATGCAGTCAAGTGCATATTGCAAGACAACGTGAAATTGTAGAGGTATTTTGGGTAAATCATTCACACACTCAGCATTAATATTTACAACATTATTTGGTTATAACTGTCTATTGTATAAACTCTCATCTTTTAGTAAGAAAGAACCAGTAAACCCTATACAGCCGATGGCTGCTAATCGCAATTTTCGGAATCCTTTTTATGTCAAAAGTTAAAGTTTGCTTCTGAAACTAACAAGGAACACGCTTCAAATTTTGCATCTCTTCTTATCCGGGTGCAATGCAGCATTTGTTGCTCAATAGCTTCTCCACTCAACACAAGATGGTAGTTAACATTTACTTGCACCTGGCGCGTGACATTTTAGGATATTATCTCATTCAAATTCTCATTTAAATATTAAATTATCTCATCCAAAATAAACTACCATTTATTTATATTCCCCTCATACAACGGCTAAACCTATTATTCCAGGATGATAAACTACAAGATACAATAATTTCTAAATTGATGGGCATTTAGCAGTCATTTTATGAAGGTAAAGTGTGTTAATAGTAACTTAACTACAATAAGGAGGATTAAAAAGAAATTGAAACAAATTCATGTCAGTTTGATTCCTACATTCGAATAATCTTAATAAAACTCATGCCTTTCTTCATTCATGTAACATCGTAGATTCATCGAGTTACATTTCAGTTCGTTCCGCTTCTCCTGACAGCCAGCAGACTCATTTCCAACAGTCGACAAATTCCTGAAATAAATTTCTTCTGATGTTTGAGTTTTCGAAAACATTTTTGAGAGAAATGGTGGTAATCCGTCTCAGTGCTCTAAATCCGCTAGACTCCAGAACGGCTTTAGGATTATTTTTGAATATCCTGAATAGTTACGCTCACTTTAACCAAACATCGACGAAAAATTTCCTACTGCGGGAAAAATTAACACATATTAAAATAGATATATGATTTCAAAATTTTTAACTTGAGGTGCCTTCATTCTGCAAGATATGATCAATAACGAGGAACACTCAGCAGTCACTCAGAACACTTACGACAAGGGTAAAAACCATAAAACAAGTGATTGCCGACATTTTTCCCGTTGTGCCATACATGATCACATTTAAAACTCTGATGCTATGCTATTTACTATGGTGTTTAGGCAGAGAATTAAAATCGTTCAATTAAAAATATTATAGCACCGCTAATTAGACCAAAAAATTTAAGCAAAATAAAATTCATCAAGCAGGCTTGAAAACACTGAACAATTTTGCATCCCCTTGAAAAATTGAAGATAACTTATTTTCCAACCAGAAGAATAAAACTAAAGACTGTTATATCAGAGCCTATGTCTATGTTTACAGGAACAAAGCTACCTGTGAAACTCTCATCTTAACTGAACACTTGCTTCATACTACAAGACGGCAATCAAGAGCTGCATTTGGACGTCTAAGGACCCGTGTTCCACGTCTATTCTGGCCGTAACAGCGCCTGGTTAGATTGCATTATCTCGCTCACGGCTGCTTGGCGCCCATTAGTGGATAGTATCTGTGGGGCGTGCTTATATTCTCCGCTTGAGGAACAACGAGACCGTGTTCGCGATTGAATACTATCAGCAGAACGCATGAAGAATCTCAATAATCAGTGTTTAACTCCAAGAAAAGCATAATGGAAGATTACAAAGCCGTGAAATCAAACCTTCTTATAAGTGTGCCTTGTACTCATGTCTTGTTATGACACGTCTTCTGTAACTCAAAACTGTCATTAAATTACGTTTTTATTCAGTATTTACTATTGTTCCCGTTCTCAATGGTCTATCGCATGCTCAAGCGTCACAGAATCGAAACCTATAAAAGAGCTCACGTAAAGCAGTCACGAAGACGATTGCTATACTTAGACTGAATCGACGTTCGAGACAGTACAGTTTATACTTCTGCACGCTGTAAAATATTTGTTTGAAAAACTGTCTCCAAATTTGAAGCAATAACCCCTGTACATATTCATTCATTCATTCATTCATTTATTCATCCATTAATAATAGAATGGAAATAATGGATGGTCCAACTTCAAGTTATTGTTATTTGTTATTTTGGATGCAAAATAAAGCCAAGGTGAGGCTTTATTTTTTAAATAAATGTTTTTGTCGAGCTTTAAACACAATCAAAAAGATTAATAAATACAACCATACTTAGGATAATGTTAAGCTAAAACAACACAGCAGTACTAATTCAACAACACTAGACTTGTGCTTAAAAATCCGATGAGATAATGAATTTAATCTAGCGAGGGCTTTTCTTATTTAATACATTTCCAATAGATTACTAATACCTTCCTTGACACCTTGAGGTACTCCATCGTGAAATTAGGGAGTTGAGTTGACTGAATTTTATAATTTGTGCGGCCGTCGACGTAGTCTAATAAGTTTCTGGTAAATTATATTAGAACCTAATATTCGTATTTTGAGGCCTAATACCTTGATGAAAACAGGGCGCTCATGCCTTTCACTGAGTCATGTTTACTCTTGCGTGTGTAAAAGTAAATTAGTGACTGCTGTAAATAAAGTTAATATTAACTACGACTATAAAAAATACTCTGTTATTGGAACTCACATAACCCAATAAGTAACACCGTGTTCTTGTTTAGAACGATCATAGAATATATGTAGAATGAACGCAAGCATGGCATTTAAGAGCTCATTCCACTTCTCGCTCGACGACAGAATATTTAATTTAATTGCATAGCAATTTTTCGTGTGACGCAGAACTTGTGAGAAGTGAACCTCTTTAAGATGTTGAAATTGAAAAATGAACCCACGTTGAATACTGATGCGATCCACTAAGAACAGCAAGAAACCTTGAAACATCCTTTTTATACAGTATCTAATATTATTAGTGAACTAATGAGAACTTTATTCTTATTTTAACATCTTAATGTTAATAAAAACATATGAAATAAAAGTATGCTGCAAAGTCAAACAGATATAATCTCCGTTGAGTTTGCTCCTGAACTGATTATTTCTGCCTGCACAAAAATTTGACATCCCTTTGATGTGGAATATTGGTAATTTTTTTACCACTAACTATAATCTCCAAAGAAGCAACACTGAACTTATTCCTTAAACAACAGGATGTTTTTTAGACAAGGACAAATGTAGAATAGAATAGAATAGAATGAGGCTATAGGAACGAACCTTCTGGCCCATTTTTGGGTCGGATAATCACTTCGATAATTATTCGGTTGTTTACCCAAGTCCCATGCCGTAATTCTAACCGCGTCAACCATGGCAGCAGCGGTATTCGAACTCGGGTCTTCCCGCTCGAAAGCGGATTCGCTCACCAGTCGACCAAGCTGGTGGTGCTATGGATCCATAACCAAATTGTTTCAATCACTTAGTGTTGACATTTTTGCGAATATGGTTTAAATGCATTAAAACTTATACGTATAATTTGTTCACTGCAACGCTTCCCGGATAGTTTTTTATACAACAATATCAAATGAAGTTAAATGATATCTAAATTCTTGTAAAGGATACCTGGAAATTTATGATTATTTTTTGAGATGATTTAATGGAATGGGACGAGGGGAACGAGTTCAGTGGTTCATTCTGTAGTTGTTACCTGAGTCCTATGCTGCATAAAGTTAAGGTATCAATCATGCACAGGCACCTCAATTACGTACAAGCACTTTAATAACGCACATGCATCTCAATCACATCTACAAACAGAAGGACGAAAGTAGGATAGGTAAAGGAAAGGTAAGAGGAAAGGTAACAGTTATACTCAGTCATCAATTTTCACGCCATAAATACATGACACACATTACACAATAACTAGATGACAGTTGATACACAATAGTTATACGACTCGTGGTACACAAAATCTGACTCATTATACACAATAATCATATTACTGGGAATAGAAAATTATTAAATAACTTGTGAGACACAATTTTTACGTAACTCGCTTTACACAGGAAGTATATGACTTGCAATTTGAAGTACAGAGAAAATAAATGAATCGGATAGCCCAGTGTGTGCTTCGTGAAACACAGCAATATATGTGGCCCAATAAATTACATGACACAAAGTACACAATGAGTGCTCTCGTGGTATAACGATCGAATCTTTATCATACTGATAACCAAATTATCGTGTTCATTTGAAGTGCCTACAAACAAGAAGCTCAATTCACCCTGCACACAGTACCATCTACCTTACATCCTCTTAACAGAGAAGCCTCCGCTGCTGGTCTCGACTGACAAGTAATATTCGTGGCGCACTTCAGGAACTTCACGAGCACCAGCACTTATCAGGAGTCCTGCTCATATTGCAGTGCATTTGAGTACAGTCGTTCCTCAGTTTCAGGGCGATATCTCCGACGTGCTCTACAATAAGAGTCCATACCGAGAAATGTAAGACAACCGTCATTTAAATTTCTTGGTGTAGCGCCCATAACCTTCTTTGTGAACAGTAGAGGCAGTTGAGTATATACATGCATTCGGTTTTCGTCAAATTTCAACTTGAAAGTTTGCTCTAAGTGTAATTTTAACCATTAAGCTGCAAACATCTCAGGAAATAATCTGGTAACGAGAAAGGAAACAACTTTTCTTTAGTTTCATAAGGCAATCATTTTAAATGAAATTGGTCTGTACATTTTTTGTTCCTATAACATTTTCGATCATTGCATTACTTGAACTCAGCTAACAAAAGGCCTCTTATGTGTCAAATTTATATTTTAGTCATCAGGCAACAAAAATTTAAATGACACAAACATGAAAAACTCGTACACAAATTTGGGTTATTGCATTGCAAACATTTTGAAACCAATACTGAAATTAATATGGCTTATACGCTTTAAAAGTTAGCCGTCAATTTGACTCAAGTGCATCTTATTTCAAGTTATTTTAATCTATTGAGTGCAGTAAACTAACTAGTAAGAAATTGGATGAATGGTATTGCACAGAAGAACTGCATGGCGGGCAAAAATATAAAAATGGAGTATCTATCACATAGTTATAACATACTTTTGGTAGAGGCAAGAGAACTTTAGTTTTAAATAGATCACGACATAGTTCATGTCTTTTATCTTCGCACGTACTATGCGGAAACTAAATTCCATGCAGATTCAATACTTATTTTCTATAAACTGAATCCAATTGTTCTTTCACAATGCAAATCATAATCAACAAGCTACTGTAGTGAAGTTATTGTGTAAACTATGTTAAATCTAAATTTGCATGCTTGTGTCTCAATCTTCCAAATAGAAGAATACTGCTTTTTGCCTCTGATTAAATTTATTTGTGATCTGAATTTTGATAATTCTTATTGTATGTATCACACTCCGACTCACTGAATATATGATATGTGGACTCAGTTTAATTGATATAAAGATAAAATTGAATGTTATTTAATGAAAAAAAAACAAGGAGAAACGTAACAAATACTATAAACTTAATCGCCTGGTAACACTGTTTTTCAGAAAGATTGCTCAGTTTGCCAGGAAGAGAATAATAAAAAATGCTCTCACTTTGGGGGAAGAAAGTCCCATTTATCATGAAACGGGGGATATTTTATTAAGCCTAAAGCCCTATCCGAGGCTACAGTCAGGGCTCCAGAACCACAGCGCATCTCTCATCCTCAACTACCGAGTTGTGTTGGAAGATTACAGCATATTGACGGCCGTTGATGTCGATGGAAATCTCCTCACTTAAAAAAAATTCTCACTTTTTTTCCAACACCTCCCTCTCACATATGTACACACACACTGTAAATTCCCTCTCCACAAGCAGCTGAGTTTGCCGTTAGTACTTCTCAGATGATCAGCAACCAGCGATCAATTTTTTCAATAAGGTGTTAAAATAACCGTCTCAG